>CM015707.1:0-289439 GCA_004764695.1 Schizochytrium sp. TIO01
GATGAACTTCCAATCCGCAAAGGATTATTAAATCCCCAGGTCTTAACAGTTCCGTCTTCGAAAAAGCGCGACATATAGATTATTAGAGCTCCGGAACTCTCTCAGATTTGGCATCCTCGTATTTTCGATCAAATCTGTGAAGTGATGTGTGGAGTCCGATTCCGAAAAAAAACCATAAGCACCATTGCCCTTACAGTATGTCTTTCTGTCCCGTTTCTTAACACAAAAACCTTGTTCAAATGCCCAAAGGTCAATATTGTAATTATCTGTCCCTTCAACGACAAGCCATTCAGAAGTGAAAACATTCGTCGCTAGCTCACTCGTAATTACCTGGAAGGTGTTCTTTCCTGAAGCATAAATTCTCCATCAGTTCCAAGTCCCAAAATGTTGTGCTGTCCGAAAGTGACTTTAGTGAAGCTCATGTCAGGATCAAAATGGAGAAAGCTGACTATTTCCACTTACATAATCAGGAAGCCCCATACGATTGTTATCATTGTATCCGCAACAAGAAGTGTGTTGTTATCGAAAAGTCCACGGAATATGTTGTAATATATCATGTTTTCAAGCTCGAAGTGATTTTGCCACCGGCGCTAGAATCACGGTTGACTGATGCCATGATTTTGGAGAATAACTGGCTCCAGCTAAGTACCTGCGCCATTCATACCATAGGAACCATATCCAAGACACTTTACTTCAGTCCTGTTATTAATAACGGCAGACCATCAATTTGATAATTCCTACTGAAATTTCATTAATGTTTTTCTATCGTTTCATGCATTATGCAAGCACAGATAAAACGAAACATCTCATACAAGTAAGTATTCGATGTTCCTGTAAATCAACCGCCAGAGGCGTCACTTCTGGGTGTACGATGCAATGAACCTGAATCGTCATATCCATCAAGGACGCAGGCTAAAGCACCGCTGGTCCAGTTCAAAGCAGAAAGTTGGACTGGGTTACATAAAGCCAGGTATCTTCGTCGGGGGGTGATAAGTCAATGTCTCCAACATCTCTTCCCAACCCAGTACTCAACTTCATAACGGTCAATGCCCCAGGCAAATACGGCGTTGCGTTCTTCACTAATATAGTAGGAAGCACCTGCGGTAGTAGTTGCAATGTTCGCTCCGCAATTCATTCTCTGAAGTTGTTGGGAAAGGTGTAGTAGGGTTCTCTCGTTGGATAGACAGTTGGAGACATCGTTGGATAAAGTGTCGGTGCCATAGTTGGTGGTAGAGGTGCACATGAAACACCTTCCATAAGAACTGGTGTCGACGGGACAGTTCCACTTGCGTCAAATTTGGGGTAGTTGTTTGCTCCCCAGCAACTAACGGTATCATCAGTCAGATTATGACCACAAATAACTTGAGAATTTACTGATACAATAGTCTCGGCAGTGATTCTGTCTGATTCAATGAAGTTGGAGAATGAGTTCACTTTGGAACTATGAAATTGTCCATTGGCATTCAAACCCTTGCAAAAAACGGTTCCATTTGTCTTTCGAAGACAGAAGTTCCTACACATGAAGATACAAGCAATGTTGTCGTTACCTGAATCAAAGACTTCAACAGGTCCAGATTGGATGTAGCTACCTGAATCAACATCGTTTGAGTACATTCCATCTTTATTTTGCCCTGCAAATAAGAAACGACCATCCAAAGTGATGAGTCCGATATTTTGTTCATCCAAGGTGATGTCTTTAATGTTACCCTGTTCTTCTGTGTCGACCCACGTTGGACTTGGAAGGCTCGTCGACCCGGTGATTCCAAGTGCATAATTTGCGTTCCTACCCCAGCACGTGACAGTGTTGTTACTAAGAAGTGCACAGAAGTGATTATCAATCTTATCAGAAACTAACTTCTTAATTGTGACCCCTTCTTCGAGGTTCGTTTCATAACTTAGGGTGTCGAAAGGTGGAACGTCGCGACCGTTTGAGGTTGTACCTCTTCCGTTTTGGTAATAAGTATTGGTACCCGAACATGTTACGACAGTTTGATTAATTGTAACTGCACACAAGGAGTCCCTTGATACTGCAAAGGAACTGTACTCATTTGTAAAATCCGGCAGCTCAGTGAACTCGGTGAACACCGTATACGTATTGCTAGTTATTTCTTTTGAGATCAGGTATCCTGAATTTGATCCGACGCAGTGAATTTTATGGGTTAGTCCATCGAGGACGCACGCGGAACGAAAGTGCCTCTCTAGGATGCATCGGCGAACTAATAGTCGAGTGATTGATCTTGAAAGGTTCGATGAAAGATGCCGAGGGGTCACTAGCGCTACTGAGTTCCTTAAGGGTATTAGTTCCCCATCCATACATCACATTCCGGTCGGGACTAGCCCAAATAGTCGCATAGTTACCAACACTTAAGGAACTTTCACAAATACTTAGGTCATATTCGGCAGTTGGCGCAGGGGTCTCTTCCTGCGCGTTGGCCTTGCATAGGAACAAGACAACGAACAAGACTATAGTCTGTAAAACCATTAGTCTAACTCTTTTGTGCCCTTTCTGGACATTCCCCTCACATTTGTACTTATATATTGATTTCAAGATGAACAAGTTCTGATTGAAAATTATGGGAGACAGAAGAAGTAGCTTAATCTTCAGCATTGACATCGGAATCATAAACATTGGCGTAGCCCTTTATGATAGCTCAACCAAAAAGATGGTCTATTGTGATCGAATCGCCTTCGCACCATCCCTCAAGGCGCTGAAGTCGCAAAGAAATATTCCAATGGGGATCTACAACCTTATGTTTAACAAGGAAACCTCAAAGATTTACCCTATGCTCAAAGAAGCGAGTATCATCCTCATTGAGGATCAGATGAGACTGAAAATGTACATTGCACAGTACTCAATCGTTTCTATGTGCATCTGTGAAGGTTTTGAATACAAAATCGTTCACTCAAAGTCAGTCAAGACATTTTTCAAAACAGGTGCTGCTTCACGGAAGGTCGCAGGTAAGGTCGTTCGTGGTGCAGAAAACAATCGAAGGGCAAATAAAGCTGCTGCGATTGTTAAAGCCCATGAACTTTTCCCAAAAGATATGGCTAGAGTACCAAAAGCAAAGCAGGATGATGTCGCAGATGCAATACTTCAGGCGTGTTGGTATGATAGAGCTTGCTTATCCAAAAAGTAAATCCCACCGATCTTCTTCCTCACTTTCTCTTTCGTTTAGCTCGTTACTCTTTAAAGTATGTTGCTCCATCAAAGGACCAAGCTTCGTATTTACATAATGTGTTAAGTGTTCAAAGATTTCATCTGTAGGGATCCCTGCTACATTGAGAACGCCGCTCGAAAAGACCTCAATTGCAAGATGTGTCGCTTCTGGAAATGGATGTACTACGAGTGCACAGAATGATTGCTGGTCCATTGAGAGGGCTGGACTAGAGCCGTCATCCTCTTTGGTAGAAAGAGTTAGTGAATTTGCAAATTGATTTGCCCTCCTGTTGTTATAATCACTGTCATAGCCTTCAAGCTCTTCACTTCTATGAACATCATACGAGGGCAGTACCCGTGGTTTTTGTTTTCGACCTTTCACTTTCAGTGAAACTGAAGCCAAGGAATTCAGGCTAAGAAACAAACCCTCGAGATCAAGGGGCTTGTGAGGTGTATAGTACTTCTCTACCCAATTTACCAAGGTCGGTTTATCAATATCTTCTTTTGTAACTCCAAATAACGATTCGAACACTGGAATGAACGCGTCGGATTCCATTGTCATTGTAAAAACCATGCAAACGAGTGCAGGGTAAGGTAACTTTTTGGCATCGAAGATGTTCATCGTGAAGGCCTTTTCGTAATAGGTACATCGCCAGTCACTAGAGACTGAAAGGACACAGTTCCGGTGAGTATGAGCAAACTCATCCAAAGTTATGTTTACTCGAATAATAAACCTGTAAAGCTTTAAGCTTGTTTCTGTTCGAATAATATGTCCCATGGTCTTACTTATTATTATTATTATTATTATTATTATTATTATTATTACTTGTTATAATTAATATTATTATTATTATTATTATTATTATTAATGGTTTAAAGCTTAAAGAAGAAAACAAAAAGTAATTAAAAGCTTATGCTTCACTGTAAGACCATCTCTTCTGTCGACCATTCTTAGTTACACCATAGGCGAACAAACACTGATGGACATATACCCAGACTCAAGATCATCACCAGTACCACTTTTAAAGGTCACTGATACTGCATGCCATGGAAGAAAAGGAACATAGATGATCTCACCATGATCTATAGAATAAGTGAAAGTAAAATTACTCATTGAAAATTTACCTATCCGCTCCAGGTTCATCGTTTCGTTGAAGAGATAAAACGAGTGTATCGCATGGGCAAAATAGTGTGATAAAAGTGCGTCTTCTCCAGGACAGCGAACTGTTAATATTCTTGATTGACTCGCAGCACGGACTTCTGGAGCAGATCTTGTGTACCTCCACCACAAATTATTATCCGAGGATGAACGGAATAATTGAACTTTGATAGGACACAAGAGCTCGGAGACTATCATTCCTGCATACAAGGTCTCTACTACAGGTACATAGTAAACATCATTCATTCGTTAAAGAAGGAATGCAAATAATTGAGGAAAAATGCTACTGTATTCTTACAAGTCTCCCACACTGAACTTAGTGAAATGGTTTCCATTACATATAAGAATTAAGAAGAATTCTGTTTTTTCCTATCTTGAACTTGAAAGTAAATTATCATCTTTATATAATGAGAGTACTATTCCTTTGTATACCAAGTGTGCTAATGAATACAATCGGGAGATCATGCAAAAAGTTTTATTAATTGCAAATATTGGCGAAAGCAGTCAAAGCAGAATCATGGTTAAAAACAATCTTGATCATTTTAGTAACCACGATGACATAGCTGCTACAATTTATGACATAAAGCTGGGAAATGCAAGCGCAAAGTTGGAAAATTTCGATATATGTCTAGTATGTATCGGACAAGACTTTGAGCCATCAGTTAGCATTCAAACATTGCTCTGTGCCATCCCAATTATCAAAAACGTCAAGCCCCGGATGGTCATTATAGAAACTGTAATCCCAGTTGGTACAGTTGGGAAGTTTGTTAAGGCAACTGAAGGTGAAATTCCCATCGCATATTCCCCAAACATTATTCATCGGTGTCGCTCGCTTCCATTTGAAGCACCGCGTGATTCACCGAGACTGTTAGGAGCAAACTCAAGAGAAGCTGCACAAGTGATTTTGCCATTTTTATCATTGTTCTATACTCACATCTACATTACAGAAACTGCAGAAGCTGCTGAGTGCGCAACCCTTCTGGACTTGGCAAAAAGAGCTGCTATTCAAGCTGCTATCAATGAGTTTTCTGCCAATTTTAGCAAAGAGATATCGATGCGCGATGCAATTGAAGGCTCTAACTTTATCTGGACCAATTATCAAAGTGACCACCCATCTTTAGGAATCAAGCATAACTTTGCATCGCTAATCGGTAGTGAAGAGAAGTTTCCCTTATTAACTACAGCTATCGAACAGCTCTGTCTACGCCCGCGCTTCATCTTCCAAGATATCGTAGATAGATACTGCTCAGGCGACCTTGATAAAGTACACCAAAAGGCATTCCTCATAGTAGGATTTGGAAATCAATCAGGGGCTTCAGAGCACGACGAATCTCCAATTTCCGAAATTGTACAAATGCTTACTATGGAAGGTGCAACAGTCACTATTTATGACATGTTTATCAACAGGTTCTCTACAATAAACCCACCAAGTATAGTCTATAACTCAGGACGACACATCTATGATGGTATCCTTGTTATGCACCCCTATCTTATTTCATTATGGAAAGACTACCCTCACGCTACTTTTTATTGTAAAGTAGCGAGTTAACAAGATTGAAAACACGAAAGAGAAAAAAAGTAACCAACCTTATATCTCATACTTTAGGGGAATCGACTATTTAGTTTGAAAAGAAAAGAAATAATAGTTTAGTTTACTGGTCAATTAGGAGTTTTCCACTCCCTTCATTCATCCTTGATTTATTGGAACCGCATTCTCGGAGTTCAGAATGACCCAACTATGCTTTCCTACTGTCAGTAGTTTGTTCAGCCTACGAGCTACCCTTTTATGAAACAGGGGTACGCTTTTCTCAAGTCGAGCGGGGGAATACTACACAAACTACACACCTGTACTTTTTTGTGTTTTTTTTTTTATCTCTCTTGTAGAAAAAAAAAGAGGACTTACTATTATTATTTTCTTTAACAGTTTAGATACTTATTTACTTTGTGATCAAATACTTACTCTTTTAATCAATTAGGCGAACTATCTTTAATTTTATTTTAATAATAAGAATAAAAAGAAAGGAGGGAGTACTAAATTCAGGAGAGTCAAGTAAATACTAGGAAGGTACTAACTAGTGTCATTAGAGAACTTTGAGTAGATTTAATTCTATTGACAGTGATAGACGAAAGTAAAGTTTTCCTTCTTCTTCTTCTTCTTTCCCCCTCACATCACACTACCTCTGTTTCCACTGCTGCACGCGCCTTCACTCCAGCAAAAGAAAAAGCAAATAGCCCTGCAAAACCGAAACAAGGGAAAATGGCTGACGACGATGACCAAAGACGTGGCAGTGATGCTGGAAGGGGCAAGCGATCGGTACTTAGACGCGGAATGTCTGCTGTCGCATCAGTAGGGAGAGCCATGCTACCCTCTTCTTCGTCCAGCCGTCCTACTTCACTGACTCCGGGAGTTATCAGCGAAATGTCTGCGGAGGAGCTCATCGCTCTCGTTGAGGACGACGAACGGATGCTAGAACTTATTCAAGATAAAGGCTTGAAGAGAAAGCTGCGTTCTCGCATTGAACAACTTGGTGATGAAGGAAGCCTTCTTCCAGATGAAGATGAAGATGCAAACGACGAATTTTCAGAAGAGTTAACCCAGAGAATCGCAAATTTTAAAGACACTGCAACCATCTGGGATCACTTCGCGAAAGATCCAGCTAGGATCGAAACCATGCAATTGTATTCAACGTCGAAAAGGAACCGTGAAGTTGCAGAGAGTGAAGACGATCCGGACCGCGAAGACTCATACGATGGTGGTGGAACAAAGCGATTCGCCGTGAACCAGTCCGCTGCCGAAAGTTCTACACAACGTGAGAAGCCGGAGGGACGAAAAACCCAGTCATCCCAAAAGTCGAACCCTACGACAAAGGTCCCTGAATACTTCATGCCACTCTGCGCTAAAGCTTGGGAAATTGAGAAGGATCCCGATTCTGTTGTTGCAATCGAACTGTTCTCCAGAAAGAGGGCAATGTTTCTTGGGACATATTGTGGCCTGGTAAATCTTTCCTATAATTGTTTCCCAGAATCTGAAGTCCATGGATACATGATGAAGATATTGGAGTATATCTTAGAAAATGGAATGATGAAGGTTCTACCCGATGTAATAACAGCCGAGAGTAACCAAAACTTTGCGATCGACACGAAAATGGAAGCAGAAGTCCAAGTTGCAGGGTCTATTTTTCATCGAAGGGTTGATGTGCAAATATCTGTCCATGATGTGGGTGAGGAGGATGAGATTCGTACGCAAATTAGGAAGGTAGTAAACCCTAAGACTCAAAAGGAAGACGACACGCACCTTATGCTATCTGAAATGCTAAATACTCTGTTGACCGGCGGGATTATGACTATGCTCGAGTGCAAGACACCTGGGACTCTTCAAGAGAATCCTATCAAGCTGATTAATGACTTTTACATCAATGATTGGGCACCTAGAAACAAAGAGGTTGCAAAAGAAGCAAATCCCAAGATATACAAGGATTTTAAACAGGTAATTAATCGTAATGAAATGAGAGAAAGTCTTCCTCGCAACGCGAAAGCAGAGAAAGTACAGAACGATCGTACTATAGGGAGTCCCGTTGCCCAACTATGTCTTTACATGATATCTACGGCCGTTAATTTTGGTGCATTGACGAATGGACCGAAGACGTACTTTTTCCGTCTCGATTCCAAGGCACGGACTGTTAAGGTGAGCGGAGTTTTCTACTCAAATAGAAACGATAACGAAGATGGTGCGAATCCAGGGAACTGGTCACTTTGTCAGGCGTGGCTCGTTTTTCTCTATCATGCACTTAAAGATCACAAACCTACCCGTGCAAAGGACTTCGAATGGCTAAAGGACGGAAGTCCAAGCACAGAAACTACCGTGAATAGGATTAGGCGTGGCCAAATCAACGTTTCAGCAATTTCAGAAGGTCCTTCTTCTGAAGGTAGTTCTGGCGCCAGCACTAACAACAGTACAAGTAGGAATGGCAACTCCAGAAGGGCAAGCGGATCTAGAAATCGTGGAGCACAAAGAAATACTACCGTTTTTGCTGCGTTTCGACTGGGTCCTAACTTGGAGACCCCCAATATGCGAGCTGTTTTGGGCGGTAAAGCCGTAGGGTATCCGGACATCATGATCAACGGCGTCTCTAGCTTCGTCAAGACGACTTACGCACTGCATGATTCTGCGTATGCACTTGGACATGAGGGTAAAGTATACGCAGCTCTGCACGCGCTGCAGGGTGATGTAGTACCACGGGTAACAGCTTGCGGTCTCGACGAGACTCTGAACCTGGTCGTTTTTGCGACGGAGCAGTGTGGTAAATCACTGTGCGATCTATATACGCGGGAATTAGAAGAGTACGGTGGACTTGAGGAACTGTACTGGAAGGCTGCTTTGGCTCTTGACAAGATCCATAAGGCTGGTTTTATCCATGGAGATGTGGCGTTGCGGAATATTGTTGTCGATGATGCGAGCAATGTGAAGTTTATCGACCTGGAGCGCAGCAAGAAGTCTCGCAGCAAAGCCCTTCGCGAAGAAGACTTTAACCTGCTCGCGGACGCATTTGGCATTGACTCGGCAAAGGATTTCCGGACTTTGTCAAGGACCAACAATACAGAGGCGCATCTAGAGAACAACGAGATTGTCTAATAAAGCCAAGTGATTTCAAGGTCATGGCTCCCTTAGTTTAAAAAATAAATAAATAATAATAATATTGTTCATACAGAATAAAAGAAGATATGGTACTTGATTAATTTAATTAAATCCTTAATCTGTCTTTCAAGATACTAAAGTACCTCTTGTTGTGCAAATCTTCACAATTTTAAATAAAAGGAGAGTGAATTAATTTAACAAAAGGTACAACTCTCTATTAGGGAGGTAACTAACTATCCTCCCTCATTATGCCCAATACTATAGATAAAATTTCCTGATCCTCACCAAAGATATTTCCTGCAAACTGAAGATAAGAATGAAACTTTTCATTTGGAAGTAAGTTATACGAATTTTGGTGTAAGCAAACCTATGTATCGGACAAGACTTTGAGCCATCAGTTAGCATTCAAACATTGCTCTGTGCCATCCCAATTATCAAAAACGTCAAGCCCCGGATGGTCATTATAGAAACTGTAATCCCAGTTGGTACAGTTGGGAAGTTTGTTAAGGCAACTGAAGGTGAAATTCCCATCGCATATTCCCCAAACATTATTCATCGGTGTCGCTCGCTTCCATTTGAAGCACCGCGTGATTCACCGAGACTGTTAGGAGCAAACTCAAGAGAAGCTGCACAAGTGATTTTGCCATTTTTATCATTGTTCTATACTCACATCTACATTACAGAAACTGCAGAAGCTGCTGAGTGCGCAACCCTTCTGGACTTGGCAAAAAGAGCTGCTATTCAAGCTGCTATCAATGAGTTTTCTGCCAATTTTAGCAAAGAGATATCGATGCGCGATGCAATTGAAGGCTCTAACTTTATCTGGACCAATTATCAAAGTGACCACCCATCTTTAGGAATCAAGCATAACTTTGCATCGCTAATCGGTAGTGAAGAGAAGTTTCCCTTATTAACTACAGCTATCGAACAGCTCTGTCTACGCCCGCGCTTCATCTTCCAAGATATCGTAGATAGATACTGCTCAGGCGACCTTGATAAAGTACACCAAAAGGCATTCCTCATAGTAGGATTTGGAAATCAATCAGGGGCTTCAGAGCACGACGAATCTCCAATTTCCGAAATTGTACAAATGCTTACTATGGAAGGTGCAACAGTCACTATTTATGACATGTTTATCAACAGGTTCTCTACAATAAACCCACCAAGTATAGTCTATAACTCAGGACGACACATCTATGATGGTATCCTTGTTATGCACCCCTATCTTATTTCATTATGGAAAGACTACCCTCACGCTACTTTTTATTGTAAAGTAGCGAGTTAACAAGATTGAAAACACGAAAGAGAAAAAAGTAACCAACCTTATATCTCATACTTTAGGGGAATCGACTATTTAGTTTGAAAAGAAAAGAAATAATAGTTTAGTTTACTGGTCAATTAGGAGTTTTCCACTCCCTTCATTCATCCTTGATTTATTGGAACCGCATTCTCGGAGTTCAGAATGACCCAACTATGCTTTCCTACTGTCAGTAGTTTGTTCAGCCTACGAGCTACCCTTTTATGAAACAGGGGTACGCTTTTCTCAAGTCGAGCGGGGGAATACTACACAAACTACACACCTGTACTTTTTTGTGTTTTTTTTTTTTATCTCTCTTGTAGAAAAAAAAAAAAGAGGACTTACTATTATTATTTTCTTTAACAGTTTAGATACTTATTTACTTTGTGATCAAATACTTACTCTTTTAATCAATTAGGCGAACTATCTTTAATTTTATTTTAATAATAAGAATAAAAAGAAAGGAGGGAGTACTAAATTCAGGAGAGTCAAGTAAATACTAGGAAGGTACTAACTAGTGTCATTAGAGAACTTTGAGTAGATTTAATTCTATTGACAGTGATAGACGAAAGTAAAGTTTTCCTTCTTCTTCTTCTTCTTTCCCCCTCACATCACACTACCTCTGTTTCCACTGCTGCACGCGCCTTCACTCCAGCAAAAGAAAAAGCAAATAGCCCTGCAAAACCGAAACAAGGGAAAATGGCTGACGACGATGACCAAAGACGTGGCAGTGATGCTGGAAGGGGCAAGCGATCGGTACTTAGACGCGGAATGTCTGCTGTCGCATCAGTAGGGAGAGCCATGCTACCCTCTTCTTCGTCCAGCCGTCCGCCTCCACTGACGCAGGATGATATCAGCGAAATGTCTGCGGAGGAGCTCATCGCTCTCGTTGAGGACGACGAACGGATGCTAGAACTTATTCAAGATAAAGGCTTGAAGAGAAAGCTGCGTTCTCGAATTGAGCAGCTTGGTGATGAAGGAACCCTCCTCCCAAATAAGGATCAAGCTGCAAACGACGACTTTTCAGAAGAGTTAACCCAGAGAATCGCAAATTTTAAAGACACTGCAACCATCCAGGAACCCTCTTCTTCGTCCAGCCGTCCTACTTCACTGACTCCGGGAGTTATCAGCCAAATGTCTGCGGAGGAGCTCATCGCTCTCGTTGAGGACGACGAACGGATGTTAGAGCATATTCAAGATAACGACCTTCTCGGAGAGCTTCAGTTCCATATTACTTCGTTAGCGAGAGATAATCGTCTTCTTCCGGGGAAAAGCAAAAAGAAAAACCAAAAGCGTGGACAAGAGTTACTTGAGAGAATCGCGGATTTGCGAAGGTCTGCAACCATCTGGGATCACTTCGCTCAAGATCCAGCTAGGATCGTAAATACACAAACGGGATCAACACTAAAAAGGGTCCATGAAGACGTAGAGAATGAAGACGATCCGGACCGCGAAGACTCATACGATGGTGGAACAAAGCGATTCGCCGTGAGTCAGTCCGCTGCCGAAAGTTCTGCACAAAGCAAGACGCTGAGGGGTCGAAAAACCCCGTCATCCCAAAAGTCGCAAGCAACGACAGAGGTCCCTGAATACTTCATGCCACTCTACGCTGAAGCTTGGGAAATCGAGAAGGATGAGGAGTCTGCTGCTGCAATTGAACTGTTCTCCGGAAAGAGGGCAATGTTTATTGAGAAATGCTATGCTCTAAGCAATCCTGTTTACTACTGTTTCCCAGAAGCGAGAGTCCATGGATACATGCTGAAGATATTGGGGTATATCTTAAACGCTGGAATGATGAAGGTTCTACCCAGTGTGATTACAGACGCGGACCCCGGAAACATGGTGATTGACGCGGATATGGAAGCAACGATCCGAGCTGCAGGGTGTACTTTCCATCGAAAGGTCGACGTACAAATATCTTTCAGGAATGGGGAGGAGGAAAGACTGCTTGGCGAAGAAATTGAAGAATTAGAAAACCTCGGAGAAAACAAGACTAAACAACAACAGGAAAATCTTGGTGAACTAGACGATAAACGAAAAGCCTTGTTGAACGGTGCATTTTTGACTGTGCTCGAGTGCAAGACTCCTAAGACTTTTAATGATGATCCTATCCAGCTGATTAATGAATTTTACAGTCTGAAATGGGCACCTAGCAACAAAAAGGATGCAAAAACAGCAAATCCCAAGAGATACGAGGATTTTGAACAGGTAATTAATAGTATTGGAACGAGAGAAAGTCTTTCTCGCAACGCGAAAACAAAGAAAACACAGAACAATCGTTATATAGGGAGTCCCGTTGCCCAACTATGTCTTTACATGATATCTACAGCCGTTGATTTTGGTGCACTGACGAACGGCCCGGCGACGTACTTTATCCGTCGCAATGTCAAGGCACGGACTGTTGATGTGAGTGAAGCTTTCTACTCAAACAGAAACGATAACGAAGGTCGTGCGAATCCAGGGAACTGGTCACTTGGTCAAGCGTGGCTCGTCTTTCTCTATCATGCACTCAAGAATCATGTCCCCAAGCGCGAGAAAGACTATGATTGGCTGAGTGACGGAAGTGAAAGCACAGAAGGAACCATCCAGAAGATTAAGGATGGCGACATCAATGTTTCAGCAAGTTTACAAGAAAAACCTTCTTCTGAAGGTAGTTCTGGCGCCAGCACTAACAACAGTACAAGTAGGAATGGCAACTCCAGAAGGGCAAGCGGATCTAGAAATCGTGGAAGACAAAGAAATACTACTGTTTTTGCTATGTTTCGACTGGGCCCTAACTTGGAGACCCCCAATATGCGAGATGTTTTGGGCGGTAAAGCCGTAGGATATCCGGACATCATGATCAACGGCGTCTCTAGCTTCGTCAAGACGACTTACGCACTGCATGATTCTGCGTATGCACTTGGACATGAGGGTAAAGTATACGCAGCTCTGCACGCGCTGCAGGGTGATGTAGTACCACGGGTAACAGCTTGCGGTCTCGACGAGACTCTGAACCTGGTCGTTTTTGCGACGGAGCAGTGTGGTAAATCACTGTGCGATCTATATACGCGGGAATTAGAAGAGCACGGTGGACTTGAGGAACTGTACTGGAAGGCTGCTTTGGCTCTTGACAAGATCCATAAGGCTGGTTTTATCCATGGAGATGTGGCGTTGCGGAATATTGTTGTCGATGATGCGAGCAATGTGAAGTTTATCGACCTGGAGCGCAGCAAGAAGTCTCGCAGCAAAGCCCTCCGCGAAGAAGACTTTAACCTGCTCGCGGACGCATTTGGCATTGACTCGGCAAAGGATTTCCGGACTTTGTCAAGGACCAACAATACAGAGGCGCATCTAGAGAACAACGAGATTGTCTAATAAAGCCAAGTGATTTCAAGGTCATGGCTCCCTTAGTTAAAAAATAAATAAATAATAATAATATTGTTCATACAGAATAAAAGAAGATATGGTACTTGATTAATTTAATTAAATCCTTAATCTGTCTTTCAAGATACTAAAGTACCTCTTGTTGTGCAAAACTTCACAATTTAAAATAAAAGGAGAGTGAATTAATTTAACAAAAGGTACAACTCTACATTAGGGAGGTAACTAACTGTCCTCCCTCATTATGCCCAATACTATAGATAAAATTTCCTGATCCTCACCAAAGATATTTCCTGCAAACTGAAGATAAGAATGAAACTTTTCATTTGGAAGTAAGTTATACGAATTTTGGTGTAAGCAAACCTTGATGAAATCATTCAGAAACACCGTTAGAATACTAGACTGCTGTGACGCACTCGGGTTGCCCTTGGGCAAATTTCTAGTGGGATTGTCTATTTTGAAGTATTCATTATCAACTAATAAATTCTTGACAATGTACTTCAAAGCAAACTTTTTCTCTTCACTTTTTGTGTAGATATTACCGACAAGTTCCACTGAATCAGCTTCCTCTTGCTTTGTGTCATAATTTTGAAGAGTCTTAAGTTTTGAAATAGATGATATTTGCGTTGCAATTTCAGGGAAGATTGGTTTTAGATCGCCGAGTCTTTGTTGAATTAACTGAAAGATTTTCAAAGACTCCATTCTTGAAACATATGGATCACCAATTTTCACAAATGAGTTTCTCTCAGTTTTTTTCCAGACCATTTTTAGTTCTACATCAAAAGGCGTGACATTTTGACTAGACTTATTAAAGAGTGCTGGTACTACGTCATGGCAGACAAGCGGTGTCACCTCTGCCGTCATTCCCTCTCGCGGTGAGACAATGGTACGGAATTTCTGAACATTTGACTTGCTAAAGATTTCTTCTAGATCACCTTGCTTATGTCCTTCAAAGTGTCCTGTGAAGTAATTCATCAGTGTCAAAACATCCACTGTGAGGTATTGTTTCACTTCGTCATCCGTGAACTCCGTTTTCCCACAAAGTGTATTAATTGTTTTCAAGAGCATTAATGGCGCCAAATCCAAGGCACCAATCATTGAAAATCCATTGGGGATCATATCATTCTCCACAGTTTCTCGGTGGTCTTTCTTATCGGCAATCAGGAAGAGGCGACGATACAGGATATTTCTAAAGGTTGCCTCAATTCCAACTACTCTGAAGAGAATATGCAAATATTCTACTTCTTTCTTCGTTTCACCCGTAAAGTTCGCTTCCTTCAAAGAGTCCAGATTGTACAACAGAAATGTTATCTCATCAATAAAATCGTTGATACTTTTGTCAGTGAACTGTAGTGAGTCAATTTCTTCAAATTGTATCTTCTTCTGATTCATAATTTGCTCACTATGCTTAAGAAGAGTCAAGATTTTTCGGAGACGTTCCGTTACTAGAAATATCTTCGCACCAACCTCTGTTTCATTGATAATCGAGTTCTTATACTGTGCAAAAGGTCCGATCATTGACCGGTAAAAGTAAGCAAATGTCTGATTATCGATATCGTCATCTGTAAGATCCGAACTATCCGCTTTCTTGAATACCAAATCCAAAATACGTAACAGTTCGTCATCAGCTTCAACAAAAATTGGGGTTTTAAATTTGTTATTCTCAAGGTAGTTCATGTCGAATGGAGTCTCAGATTTTTCCTTTTGAGAGTCGACTATGTTTAACTGTTTAATCATTGAATCTAAGCGATCATCACTGATGTCTGACTCCTCAGGAGCAATGATGAGATTGTTATCATCATACTCAGTAAACATCTCATAGAAGAGGAATCGAAGGGCACCAATAGAAGCTCCATCATCATGGAAAAGCTTTGTAATTTCCAAAGGGCTCATTGCAGACGTCCTGATATTATTCGATCCTAAATCCTGAACTGTAAGTTCTTCAACATTCTCATTGCTCAATGAAGAAAGATCTACTAATTGCGTAGATTGAAGGATCAGATCTTTTTCCTGTTCAAGCCTAGCTTGTTCTTGAGCACCTCTGAGTTCTATTTCTTCCTTAGATGAGATAGTGTCTGACATAATAATTCTTGAGATAATTTCTTCTGCGAGACGATCGATGGTTGCGTCTTCTGCTCTTAATCCCAAAGCAGTTACCAAGCTAGTCAGAGTCGTCTTCTTATTCTTATCTTGGAGAAGAATAAAATTATAGATAATGTATCTCGCATAGACTGTGTAGTTCGACCAACGCCCGAACGTTCTCATTTTCTTCGCAAATTCCAAGGCCTCCTTTGCTTCTTTGGTTCCCTTTTTCAAGAGGGCCTTCGTATTCTCATACAAAGTGTTGAGATGGTAGTATCCTGTTGTCAACTCATGTAGGTTCGGAATCATTAAAGAAGACTCATCAAGGGACTTGTTCACGTGTGGAATGTCTCCACTTCCTTCTTCCTTTGGTAGACCCGCAATCTTCAGCAGAAAATCATACAATTCTGGTTCGATCAATTTCATTTCACCCCTCGGTGCCTTCAAAGTAGAGACTCGCGACGAAAGCAGATTTCTCTGCAGGGCGGGAGTATTTGGAATAGCTCTCGAAGGTGGAGGAGGTGGTATTTCAGGAGTTACTTCAGTAACTTCGTTTTCCTTCGGTAATTCTTGAACTGGCGTTTGAGCACTTTCTAACTTAGTTTTAAACTCAGACAGTCTGGTTTCAATAGTTTTGACTTGTTCAAATAATTCTAAGTTTTCCACAGAGTTTAGCTTGCTCGCAATAGCAGCAATGTTCTTCTTGTAACCTGCGATCGTTTTGATTTCTTCGATGAAGTCTGTCTTTAGGTTGTCAAGTTGTCTCTTCAGCTCAGCAACGTTTTCGGTAGTCACAGTGGATTTAAGAATGTCATTGAGCGCATTCACTAATGAATCATAACTCGTTAGCTTCTCATTAAGTAGTTCATCCCCTGAGGTTAAAAGTCGCATCCACACAGGATCTTTATTTTCAGAGTCAAACTGAAACTCTTTCACACCATCTACTAATTCGACCATTTCATTGAAAGTACTCTTTAAATCCTTCGTTTCACATGTGTCTTGAAGATCTTTAATTTCTTCCAATTTCATTGTAACTAAGTCAATTAGATTGGACGTTTGTAAGTTTTCTGTACCGATGTCCGTTAAAAGTGTTTTCATTTGATCGACATTAGACACTATTTGATTTGAACTGAAAGCTGAACCGAAAATTTCCTTGAGACTTTTCACTATTAGTTCTACAATAGCCTTCCTCTTAGGTCTGGTAGTGTCTTCGCTGATTTCTGGATAGCATATACTAACATTATCCGAGAATTGGATCGTTTCGTCGTAGTGCTTAATCACTGAGTTCAAAATAGACAGCATCGCGTCTCTCTGTTCACCATAAGTACAATCGCCTATCACGTCCATCAGGGCTTCCATTTCATCCTCTTCAAGGTTTCCTGAATTGAATAGCTCTTGTAATTTACGCTCGAAATCTGTTTCTTTTATTTTACTTCTTTCTAAGGGATCAATGGAGCTCAGAAAATCATGCTTACCCTCGTCGCTACCCTGACCTTTCAAAAGTTTCCAAATGAGACGTCTTACTATGTTTTCCTCATTTTCTGTTTCAGTACGTAAAAGAATGTTTGTAATGTTTGTAGCATCAGTCTCTGAAATAAAGTTTCCTTCCTTTAGAGCCTCGAGACCATTAGTAAACGATTCTGGGTCGATCGAAACATCGGAGTCATCACCATCTTCACTCTCGTCAAAAGAAAATCTTTCCATGTTATCTAGAATCTGGGATTTTAGTTTCGAATTTTCTGTAGATAGGTCTTTCTTTTGCTGTGAGACCTGAACAAGTTTACGGTTCAGCTTGTCCAGCATTTCGGTTTGATTGTTTTTGGTTGCTTGGATATATTTTAAGGAATGCTTCAGTATTCTAATGTCGTTCTCTAGACTCTTACGAACCATCTCGTCAGCTTCAATCTTTTTACCAAGCTCGAGAACTTTCTCTTCAAGACCAAGTTTCTCTTCTCTTGCCTTTGTCTTCACCTCGTCCAGCATCGACGAGAAAACTTCTTTCTGTCTCTGAGTTACGGAATCAACAAAGGGTATACTGACTGCTATATTCGACTGATTCTTTTTCAGTTCAGCCTCCTTCCGGTGCAATAACTCGTCATTTTCTCTTCGGTTAAGTGTTAGAAGAATATTTTCCCCAGTTCGCTTGGAGTCACCAAGTGCCGAAAGGTATGTACTATCTCCTAAATTTCTGCCGTTATCCTCTTTGTAAGGAATATCAGACGGGATAATGGCTCGTTGGTCACTAGAACCAAACAATGCACTAGTTTTATCTACTCGAGATCGCCCAAAAAGCTCAAGAATAGAAGGACCAGTTAAAGAGATATTTTTTAAAGGAATATCTTCTCCATCACGAGTCTTGAAATGCGGCGCTGACGCTGAGCTTCTTGCATGGGAAGCATCACACTTACAAAAGAAAGATGCATTCGTTGGGCACATACACGGTTCGTAAATGTTTCGCGATGCATCGTTCAACATCCCACAGTCATCACACTCGAACAGATACGCACCACATGAATTACAGGCATGTATTCCCTCGATATATTTCCCACTAGTTCCCATTCAGATTGACAGTTCCTTGCTTCATTTTAATTTTTTTTATACTTATAACATAGCTTACTAAAACAAAGAAAACGATCTTCCATAATGATTAACTTATAACAAGGAAAGCTTTTATAAATTTCCCGATTCCAGGTATTGATTAAAGCGCAATCGGGACAGAATAAAAAAGTCTTTTTCTTAATTACCCCCCTCTGATCTAGGTGTTTCAATCGAATGCTCCTCGAAGTTGCTTGGAGCTTCGCATTTTTGAAAAGTTCGTGGAAGGGCTCTACCTCCAGAGAGCCCAGGGAGTTTTTCTCCAACTTTTGACCTGATAGCTACGTGAGAACTTGTCACCAAGACATCAGAACAAATGTCATACTTTTCAAAGCTAACCCCCTTACTTTTACGATCCCACATATTAATTGTATATTAAGAGGAAAACCTTTTATAAATTTATGATTCCAGGTATCAATTAGAGAAAGCTTTTATAAAATTATGATTCCAGGTATTGATTAAAGCGCAATCGGGACAGAAGAAAAAAGTCTTTTTCTTAATTACCCCCCTCTGATCTAGGTGTTTCAATCGAATGCTCCTCGAAGTTGCTTGGAGCTTCGCATTTTTGAAAAGTTCGTGGAAGGGCTCTACCTCCAGAGAGCCCAGGGAGTTTTTCTCCAACTTTTGACCTGATAGCTACGTGAGAACTTGTCACCAAGACATCAGAGTAAATGTCATACTTTCCAAAGCTAACCCCCTTACTTTTACGATCCCTCATATTAATTGGATTATAATAGGAAATTTTTTTTAAATTCTATGATTCCAGGAATTAAGTAGAGAAAGCTTTTATAATTCTAGGTATTGATTAAAGCGCAATCGGGACAGAATAATAAAGTCTTTTTCTTAATTACCCCCCTCTGATCTAGGTGTTTTAATCGAATGCTCCTCGAAGTTGCTTGGAGCTTCGCAATTTTGAAAAGTTCGTGGAAGGGCTCTACCTCCAAAGAGCCCAGGGAGTTTTTCTCCAACTTTTGACCTGATAGCTTCGCGAGAACTTGTCACCAAGACATCAGAGTAAATGTCATACTTTCCAAAGCTAACCCCCTTACTTTTACGATCCCTCATATTAATTGGATTATAATAGGAAAAGTTTTTTTAAATTCTATGATTCCAGGAATTAAGTAGAGAAAGCTTTTATAAATTTATGATTCTAGGTATTGATTAAAGCGCAATCGGGACAGAAGAAAAAGGTCTTTTTCTTAATTACCCCCCTCTGATCTAGGTGTTTTAATCGAATGCTCTCAGAAGTTGCTTGGAGCTTCGCAATTTTGAAAAGTTCGTGGAAGGGCTCTACCTCCAGAGAGCCCAGGGAGTTTTTCTCCAACGTTTGACCTGATAGCTTCGTGAGAACTTGTCACCAAGACATCAGAACAAATGTCATACTTTTCAAAGCTAACCCCCTTACTTTTACGATCCCACATATTAATTGTAAATTAAGATGAAAACCTTTTATAAATTTATGATTCCAGGTATCAATTAGAGAAAGCTTTTATAAAATTATGATTCCAGGTATTGATTAAAGCGCAATCGGGACAGAATAAAAAAGTCTTTTTCTTAATTACCCCCCTCTGATCTAGGTGTTTCAATCGAATGCTCCTCGAAGTTGCTTGGAGCTTCGCATTTTTGAAAAGTTCGTGGAAGGGCTCTACCTCCAGAGAGCCCAGGGAGTTTTTCTCCAACTTTTGACCTGATAGCTTCGTGAGAACTTGTCACCAAGACATCAGAACAAATGTCATACTTTTCAAAGCTAACCCCCTTACTTTTACGATCCCACATATTAATTGTATATTAAGAGGAAAACCTTTTATAAATTTATGATTCCAGGTATCAATTAGAGAAAGCTTTTATAAAATTATGATTCCAGGTATTGATTAAAGCGCAATCGGGACAGAATAATAAAGTCTTTTTCTTAATTACCCCCCTCTGATCTAGGTGTTTTAATCGAATGCTGCCAGAAGTTGCTTGGAGCTTCGCAATTTTGAAAAGTTCGTGGAAGGGCTCTACCTCCAGAGAGCCCAGGGAGTTTTTCTCCAACTTTTGACCTGATAGCTTCGCGAGAACTTGTCACCAAGACATCAGAGTAAATGTCATACTTTCCAAAGGTAACCCCCTTACTTTGACGATTCCCCATATTAATTGTATATTAAGAGGAAAACTTTTATAAAATTATGATTCCAGGTATTGATTAAAGCGCAATCGGGACAGAATAATAAAGTCTTTTTCTTAATTACCCCCCTCTGATCTAGGTGTTTCAATCGAATGCTCCTCGAAGTTGCTTGGAGCTTCGCATTTTTGAAAAGTTCGTGGAAGGGCTCTACCTCCAGAGAGCCCAGGGAGTTTTTCTCCAACTTTTGACCTGATAGCTACGTGAGAACTTGTCACCAAGACATCAGAACAAATGTCATACTTTCCAAAGCTAACCCCTTTACTTTGACGATTCCCCATATTAATTGTATATTAAGAGGAAAAGCTTTTATAAATTTATGATTCCAGATATTGATTAAAGCGCAATCGGGACAGAATAATAAAGTCTTTTTCTTAAATACCCCCTTCTGATCTAGGTGTTTCAATCGAATGCTCCCAGAAGTTGCTTGGAGCTTCGCATTTTTGAAAAGTTCGTGGAAGGGCTCTACCTCCAGAGAGCCCAGGGAGTTTTTCTCCAACTTTTGACCTGATAGCTACGTGAGAACTTGTCACCAAGACATCAGAGTAAATGTCATACTTTCCAAAGCTAACCCCTTTACTCTGACGATTCCCCATATTAATCGTATATTAAGAGTGAAAGAGGTCCTTTTTAATGTCATTACTATGAGCGTTATGAGCACTTTCGACTAACTAGGTCAATAATGAAATGACAGCTACTGTATTTGAACGTGACTGTGTTCAGCATTTTAAAGCACAACGTGCGAGTTCCATTGAAGCTATTGTTTACTTATTTTTAAAACACAAGAGATTTCATGATGCCATTGATCATCTGGAGAAATTTTTAAGCGGGTATTATGGTAGTGTTACTCTGCAATCAACTATAATTTCCTGTATTTTGTTAGGTTTTTTACTTAGAGATTATGAAGGTGATTACACTAAGGCTTGTGCATATGTTCAGAAAGCCTTTCAGTTGGAGGATGATTTTAGTCTTATACTGATCAGTACAACACCCTATAGATATAGAGTTGCTTTACACTGTCTGAAAGCCTGGTTCCACGTTGAGTCACGGCATTCTGTCACTGATGTCATCACTGCATTGAGTAATGCAAAAGAATTATGCTCACCCGATGACTCCATTGCATCGATGGGAAATGCAGAACGTAGGTCAATACATATTTCTATTTGTAAGGCACTTGGGATCGCAGTAGGAATTATACAAGACTTTCCTCTAAAGCGATTTATAAAGGATATGTTGAATGTTTCGTACATTCTTTTTCATACAAGCAATACAACAATGTCGGAAATTAGAAGAATAGGTGAAGATTTAATAGAACGCAGACAAGCTACATCGAAGCAAAATTCATTCTTAAGGATTACAAAGAGAATAAGATATGGAGATTTTTGGAGGTACAAAAGGCACATCAAGTCTTTGTATGTTCTATTATATTTACTAGATGTCGACGTTGCAAATACAGATTCAGTACTGATATAATTCCATTTGTTTTCTTCTTTGAAGGCGATTTATTGTATATTGATCACTGCGAGGGTCGGAGATGAACATTTTGAAGTTGGTAGAAGCATTTACCTGCATTCGTTGCTTTTGAACGGGAGCTACACATGTGAAGAAGAGTGATAAACCGATCATGGCAATGCAAATTGATATTGAAATTGCAAGATATATTAGTATGTTTTGTAAAGGGGTATTACTTGAACTACTGCTACCGCCGCCCGAACTACTGCCACCTGAAGGGTCGTCGCCGTGACTCTTCGGGCCATTTGGAATAGGTTCGAAAGTTTCGTCATAATAAATGCTGTTACATGTAAGAGCTATTGTTTTACAAGGTGTTGTCACACCGGCTTCATGTGAGGTACTTGTACATTCAATTTCTGTAATTACATAGTCAGGAGGGCAAGTGTAAAGTCCTGATGTTTTAGATGTAACTTTAATAGGAGTAACATTTGTAGAAAGTCTCCATTTGGGAGTTGCGTCGCAGTTTATTTTTATTCCTTCTTGACACTTTTTATCGACACACTTTATAAAATTTACAAAAGCATTTGGATCAGGAGCAATTGATTGACACTGAACCTTCTCGAAAGGTGATGATATATTTGTGAACCTGGCACCGTTAAAGAATGATGTATCACTGTACAATATTTGGATCTTGGACATGTATTTATTTTGGAACCAAACGAAGAGTTTGTCATCTGAGAACTCCAAAGCTTGGAGTGGACTTCCAATCCATAGCTCTTCACGAGGCATTGTTGATAGGGTAACTTCTTCTCGGGTGTTTATGGCTCCTCCGATGAGCGACAAAGGTTCTCTTGAGCCAATTGATGATATCGTGTAATTCTTCACTAATTTGTCACAGGTGATGTGGGTATCATTCATACCAACAACAACCATCTCATCTGGACATAACGTAAACTCTCCATAGGTGATCTTTTTCTCAATTTGATCTTCACCTGATGTGTAACAAGCTGTATTCTGGAGACAGAGAAATGTCATGTTAGAGAAATCAGTGAAGAAATTGACTTGATGAAGAAATGAGCCGCTAGGACAAGTTGTTTGATTATGAACCCAATCAGTATCATGGTAAATTGAGACATCCTCGGAAACGGAAAGTACATGCTGAATATTTCCCTTCATTATTGCTGTTGAATTCTCACTGATTTCATCGCGATTCAACCAATTTTTTCTTGTTAGTACATTTCGTTCAACCTTCGTAGTGTCCACTGTCCCGTCTTTGGTCACTAAATTACTTGTTTCGGACCCAACCTCATAGTAAACTAATCCGTCAGTGTGGATAACAAACCCGACAGTTTCCTTTGATCCCTGTTTGGAACTTATGTATAGTTGTGAGTCTTTGTAAGCAAGAAAACCTCTTTTCTTCCAAGCCCTTGTGCTAGCTTCGAGTTCATAGACTTCAACAATTTGTTTCGCATTTGTGTAATACGCATCCTTAATTGAAGCAGTACTATCAGACAATCCTTGACTCCGCATAATGAAAAACTGAGTAGGACTCGAATTAGTTTGTTCCCAATAACACCTTGTCTCTGTACAAAATAACCTCAGTTGATTGAAACTAATAACAGCAGGTCTATAGTAGTGTCCTTTCTCGTCCTCATAAACTGCGTTATTACCATATGTAGTTTCAAAGTAGATCTGATTAGCATTGTGGTTACCATCTCTTTTGCACCGATGCTTAACACCACTGAAGACCGTTTTCTGAGCAAGGGTACAGATTTGAGCAGATGTATTATTTGAATCCTCTCCTACAGCAGATATACATCCGACATCGTAAGGATTCAGGGTCGAGTCAATGAGAGAAAATGCGCACAAACCTGAACCTGCACCAAGACCAGAATCTGCCCAGTCAGTTCCAAAATCATCATCTCTCAGTACTTTCCATCTTCTGGATCCGCAATGTAAAGATGAATCACTTTCGAATCTTTTTCCATTTTTAATAAGCCTAAGATGCCATCCGGTATCACTGTGTTGATCACAGTAAACCCTATCTAGCCACCCGATTTCAGTTCTAGGACTATTTATGTCGAATGCCAAAAGGGTCTTGTTGAATCCTGCTCGACGGCCAATATTCACTGAGTTTTCTGATTCCCCCGAATCTGCGTCTATTGGAACTTCAAACATAGCTACATTCCATATAACATTGGGTTCCAAAGTCCAGTAACATGAATTTATGTCATCTTCGGTGACATCACACCCGAGGTACTGACCTGTCGACTTAAGTCGGATATGGAAGAAAGCTTTCCCCTGTAGTAAAGACTGATCATGCCTGGGTTTCTCACTTTGATGAAAGCAGGACGGTAATGGAGCATGTGCGTTTTGAAAGGCAAACGTCATTTCTTCTTTTGTTGCTTTATGATAGGGTGATATAATATCCTTTCGAATCCCTTGTAGTGGTAAACCGTAAAGAAAGTTACTAGAGAATAGCGAAGGATTACTTATAGGTTCGCTAGTCTTAGGAACTCTCATGCGAAATATTTGGTCATCTCCACTCTTATGAGAAGTAAACTTTTCTTTTCCTGTCCAAGCATTGTCCCCCATAAGATTCGCTGTATAATAATTTGAGTAAATTAGAGGGCTTGTCGTATTTGCTTGCAACTCTGCTTGCTGAGCACCAGAAAAGCCGTTGCTTATATTGCATTGAGAAGTCTTTACAAAGGGGCTTATGACTAAGTCTCCAATCGAATTTCCGTACTCGTTTGTGAGACTTTGTTCATAATCAACAAAGAAAGAATTTTCTCTAAAGTTTACAATAGATCCAGCTTTTAGCTCGCATCCATGTAGCTTGCAGTAACTCGGAAATGTTCCGTTGAATCCCAGAAGGTTTAGATCAGTGTAAAGCTTACATGTATTAGTATCCTGTGACGATGCGACACACCATATATGCTGTTCGCAAAAACTCATACAATTCGCACTGATCTTTTGATTCAAAGGTGTGAGGTATAAAAGATTTCGCGCACCTGCTATTGGTATGTCATAAGGGCTCAGTGACTTGTTATAAAAGGCGTTATACAAACATTCCCCGTTTGCACTTACTACTAGAGAAAAAGCAAACCAAATAATGAATGTCATCGTTCCTTGTATTTTAAAGAATTAAGATAACAACATATATGTTAATTATATAACCAATTTTCAAGTAAGAACACGAGAAATGCTTGTGTATTGGGTCTTAGATGACCTTCTCGGTCCTTGGATCCGACTCGCTTCAGTCGTAGCCCTGATTTTTGTTGGTTCATTTGCTGTATTCCTGCTCGAAACAAGTCCGACTGAATTATATTATGCTCAAACTGGATTGATCCTTGTTAATCTCTCGGAGACAGGAAACTTTGGTATCTTAACTGTCAACGCAATTGTGTATATCATAGAAATTTTCTGTAGTCTTTATTGTGGTTGTAAACTTATTTGCTTTCCTAAACCTGGAAAGGCGAATATTTTGACAACTGACTTTGCTTCATGGGACACTCACGAAGGGGTTATGCTGATAATTGCTGCATGTATAAATTCAAATGAACTGTCTGAGCATTTTGCCAATAGAACTCTCTTCGTTTCAAACTATGGTGATGACGTAGACCTTGACACGGCATTTTTTTGGATCTTACGGGTCTTTCTTTTATTTTCCAGAGTCTTCATGTCGCTTGCTGGATGGGCAATTCTCATTAAAAACACTCTAATTAATGGGACAGGAAACTGTATTAGAACTACCAAGTGGGCATCAGAAACGATATTCCCTTCACTTATTGTTGGAAGTATTTTTTTCTCACAACTTCTTTACAACATTTACTTCTTCATCGAATTCTATCCCTCTAATCTCAGGGACTTTTATGAGAATGAGCTTGGTACTAAACTAGCGATAGAAGAATTTAGGAAAACTGAATTCATCCTCGAAGCATTTACTACATTCTCAGCAACCTTCATGGCTATTCTTCTAACTTTTTACAAAGATAATAATCCAGCAAATACAGTTGCAACAAGCGAACTTTTCAACACTTACTTTTTTGGAATCTTTGGGACGTGCACCTGCATGACACATGCTTTTGCACTGAATCTCTTAAAGGATTTCGGTAAAGTCTGGATACCTATCACGATCTATGGCTCACTTATCATTGCGACCTTGTCCGTTAGAGCGATTAACAAAAATACTAGTTTACAAGAAATTTTGGGAGCTGATGCAGCTGTCTTTTTCCGAATCATAGGAACGGACTACTCTCCAATTGCTAGTTTTTGGCGGATAGGATCTGTTTTGGGAATTGCAGCAATTTCAGTCGCTATCATATCAGTACAATCCCAATGGTTCTTGTTTGACATCAGTGCAGGTGCACTTCCACGGGATATTGGGAACGTTGCAAGAGTAGTTGTAGATGATATTGGTGTCGCAGGGTCAAAGGCATTCAATGTTGTAAAATTAATTGACCCATGTAATTGGGATGCTTCAAAAGGTATGCCAGTCAGATTCAATCAAGAAATGTCCTACAACTATGGCTCATTAAGACAGCCTTCTTATACAAAAAGGAATATCAGTATTGTCGATCATGACATTTCGAATCTTGGAAGTTGTCAATGTAATAATCAAGCTCGAGGCGAATGTGCTTGCGATGTCGTAACGAACGCCCAAGCTGATGTTTCAAAATACAGGAAAGCAAAAGAACTCATCGCTTCTGAACATAATTTCGCTGAAGTTTTCAACTTTTCTAGCTTTGAAGAATGGAATTCGAATGCATCACATGTTACTACCTTAGAAAAGTGCCACAAATTGGAATGCGATATCGTCCTAAGTGTCGCTGTTGCAGCAGAAACAACACTTTTAGCAGGAGGTGCCATATCATGGCTATTTCCTCCCCTAGAAGAAGCAGTATCAACTATTTCTTGGTACACCGAACTAGGAAATAGAGTTGGGCATGATGTTTCAATGTATGGCAGGAAAGCTGCCTCTTTTGTTCAAGGGCTTTTTTCAAGAATGAAAAAACTAAAGCCCATGATGACTCTCATTTATGAAGTAGAGTCAACTGTCTTCAAAAGTTCATACACCTTTAATAAATCCTTCATACTGGTGTACATCCCTTTACTTTTAAATGCTAGTATCAGCTTCCTCTTGGGATTCTATAGAAGAGCGCATCTTGAAAATATAGACAGAATTCGCGCAGCACCAGTCTTGATTTTTTCACCACTCTTACTATTGAACTCCGTTGTACTTATCACAATTTTACTATTCCCATCTATTTTATCTTCAATCTGCAAAGAATTACCAAGTATACTCTTCACGGTTATTCCTCAAGAGCATACCGGCTTCTTAGCTTTGCGAAGGGCTTATCTGTTATCATGTATTTCATGCGGTTCTTTCCTTACTGCGAGCTTACTAGATAACATTTATATGACACGGGAAAAGCTGACGAGTATTAGGAAGATAATTGACATCCTTAGAAATAGAAAATGGGCAAGAACGAACGGGGATTTAGATGATGAAGATTCATTGATACTTTCGAAAGAAGGGTGGCATCAAAGTGCTGCGTTGTCATCTTTTATCCCAGTTGCATTCGTTGTTATCTTAGCTTTAGATGTCGACATGTTCAACATGCAGTTTGGTCCCTCTGGTAATCTACTCAAAGCAACACAGAGCTTTCACAATCACAACATCATCCTTCGTGACATCCAGGACTACGCAAACATAAGGGAGGAACATGGATTGTGTGGGCTCGTCGGGAAAGCTGTTGAATCAATTATTGCTACCGCAGTCAAAGAACTTGATCTTTTGATGATTGGACTAGCAGAAAAAATCGAGGGATTTGCAAGCTCAGTTGAAAGTCTTGCAACAATAATAAGTTCATTCCAACATATGGGTAAACTGACCGTTCACATTTTCGAAGATACATGGAGGGTTCTAGAAAAAATCATCGCTCTCGGAATACCATTATGTATCAACCTTACGATGTTTGGAACTGGATATATTCTCCAAAGAGTCACTGACCAAGAACTCAGAGAAGAAATCAGCAGATCTATAAAAGCACTGATTAGCACTGCCATTTATTTCCACGTTTGTATGCTATTGATGGTCGCACAAATCCTTGCTAGCATCAACCATATGGACATGCATGTTTTCTACTTTAGTCTTTCATATGGTCCTGTTTTCTACATAAGTATAACAGCTATTGTATTCAATGCACTATCTCTGATATCTTTGAAATTTAATGAATTTTTTCCAATAACCTAATTAATCTATTTTCAAGAATGTAACTTTTTATACAGGAAAACCCCACAAGATACTAGAATGATTGGAAGGAAAACACAGCCTAAGATGACTCCAATCTTAGCATATTTACTCATACTTCCATCTTCTACACCTTCAGGATCATCATTAAGACCTACCACATCTTCAGGTGTTTCATTTTCATCTTCCAAATAAGGGTCCAACGATTCGTCATTTACAGTGTAGCCATAATGATACTCACCAGTCTCTTCATTATAATGATACTCTTCATAGTCTTCATCAACATCAGCACCACTTATTAAAGTAGGGGCGTATGTAGGAATTGAAGAAAAACCAGTTGGAGCTAAAGTTGGAGCTAAAGTTGGAGCTAAAGTTGGAGCTAAAGTTGGAGCTAAAGTTGGAACATGCGATGTCGGATTAGGTGTTCCTACAAATACACATTTCCGTTTATCAGTATCCCATGCACATCCATAGAAATTTACACATGTACTCCATTTTTTCTGAGTCTTACACTTCCCAGAAACAGGAAGGTATGCGAATGTTCTGCACTTTATTTTGCTATCCGTGATATTATTCAACCAAATACAACCATCAAAATCTTCGCATTCACTAGAATTTACAATAGAATTACAGCCCCATTCAGGCTCATTCAATGCAGATGATAACTTAAGTGAAACGAATATGAAATAACAAAAGAATATTTGAGAGTTCATGATGCTATGAATCAGTGTTTACTGTACTAGAAACAACACGAAAACTTGGCTTTTTATGATGACACAACAAATGAGACATAGTAGTATTTTATGTATAGATAAGAATAAAGGGGTTAGGTTTGGAGCAACGTGTGAGAGCATTCGATTGAAACACCTGGATCAGAGGGGGTAAGAAAGAGACTTTTCAAATCTGTCTCCTCTTATAACCCAATTAATATGAAGAATTGTAAAAGTAAAGGGGTTAGCTTTGGAAAGTATGACATTTACTCTGATGTCTTGGTGACAAGTCCTCACGAAGCTATCAGGTCAAAAGTTGGAGAAAAACTCCCTGGGCTCTCTGGAGGTAGAGCCCTTCCACGAACTTTTCAAAAATGCGAAGCTCCAAGCAACTTCGAGGAGCATTCGATTAAAACACCTAGATCAGAGGGGGGTATTTAAGAAAAAGACTTTTTAAATCTGTCCCGAATGCACTCTAATTAATACCTAGAATCATAACTTTATAAAAGCTTTTCCTCTTAATATACAATTAATATGGAAAATCGTGAAAGTAAAGGGGTTAGCTTTGGAAAGTATGACATTTACTCTGATGTCTTGGTGACAAGTCCTCACGAAGCTATCAGGTCAAAAGTTGGAGAAAAACTCCCTGGGCTCTCTGGAGGTAGAGCCCTTCCACGAACTTTTCAAAAATGCGAAGCTCCAAGCAACTTCGAGGAGCATTCGATTGAAACACCTAGATCAGAGGGGGGTATTTAAGAAAAAGACTTTTTAATTCCGTCCCGATTGTGCTCTAATTAATACCTGGAATCATAAATTTATAAAAGCTTTTCCTCTTATAATCTAATTAATATGAGAGGTCGTAAAAATAAGGGGGGTTAGCTTTGAAAAGTATGTCATTTACTCTGATGTCCTGGTGACAATTTCTCACGTAGCTATCAGGTCAAAAGTTGGAGAAAAACTCCCTGGGCTCTCTGGAGGTAGAGCCCTTCCACGAACTTTTCAAAAATGCGAAGCTCCAAGCAACTTCGAGAAGCATTCGATTGAAACACCTAGATCAGAAGGGGGTATTTAAGAAAAAGACTTTTTTATTCTGTCCCGATTGTGCTCTAATGAATACCTGGAATCGGGAAATTTATAAAAGCTTTCTCTCTTATTCAATTATGTCCTGACTGCGCTCTAATTAATACTTGGAATCGGAAGTTTTTTTTTTTTGAATCGATGAATTATATAAGGATACGAAGGTGTTCCGATAAAACGGATTTCCTATATTTGGAAATGCAAAATCATTTGTCGTATATGTTCAACAACGAATTACTGCACGAGAGATATTGAATTATGTTAGCTCTTTTTGTTTCGTTTGTGATAGTTACTCTGACACATTCGTGTTTCGGGCTGATGTCACACAGACCTCCGCGGGATGTAGTAGGTGATCGAGAATTTATACCCTACTCCAGCCGAGAAAACAACTTAGTCCAGGTAACAAACTTTACATTAAATAGAGAGCTTCTTGTACCTGTTGATACATGTGAAGAAAGGGGTCAGGTAATGGCAATGGCAGAACATGCTGGATTTTTTGTCAATAATCATTCTAGCTTGGTTACATGGGGGTGGGACAGGAAAAGTCAAGGAATTCTTGGCTTTGGTAGTTCCATTAACTTAGCGGGAGGTGCTGCCTCAATAGAGGGAATGAATAATATTTCGAAAATCTCTGCACATACTAATCACGCATGTGCAGTTAAAGACGACACAAAAACAGCCTGGTGCTGGGGTTCTAATGAATTTGGTCAAACAGGACAAGTTATTGGACAAAATACATTCACACCTGCTGAAGTTACAAGTATCGATAATGTAATTGACGTTTCGACAGGACTTTATCATACATGTCTTTTGAGAAGTGAATTACCTTATGTATATTGCATGGGTCGGAACAATTACGGTCAAGTTGGCAATGGAATTGATACTAACGATTCGACGAGGACCCCCCAAGCTGTATCTGGTTTGCCGTCGAATAATATTCCAAGAATGATAGAATCTGGTTTTTATGGAACTTGTGTTGTTTTTAATACCGATGATGAGACAGATCAGATTTACTGCTGGGGTTCAAATGAATTTGGAGGAATTGGACTTCCTGCTGGAGTTATGACATCAGGAACAGCTCTTCCAATAATACCTGCAAGTTTTGATGGTTCGCGAAAAGTAGTTTCAATCAGTTTGGGAAAACGTCAAGGATGCTTTGTGACGTTGTCTGGACAAGTTGCTTGTTTTGGATTAAATAATTATGGTATTATAAGTCCCTCCTTAAGTACAACAAAAGTAATCTATCAGCCATCCATAATCGCAGAGTTCAGAACAGATACTATTGACATTAAAATTTCTTCTCGTACTGTATTCCTTCTAAAAGTAAATGGTACTGCATGGGCATATGGTTACAATGAAAATGGACAGTTGGGAGTTGGTCATAATGAAACACTGACAAATGGTGGCTTCCAAAGTATCGGCTATCCAAATGATATAATATTCTCTTCTATACAAATTTCAGAAGATAATGGATGTGCTTCAATAGCTTCAACTAATAGTCTATTGTGCTGGGGAGAAAATGCAAACTTTATCGCTGATATCCAAGGTGACACGAGCAACGATATATTATCTCCGGCAAGAGTTGATAGTGGAAATGTAATTTGTACAAATCCAATCATAACAAGTTCCCCATCAGAAATGCCTACTAACAGTCCAACGAAGGGACCTACTAACTATCCAACGAAGGAACCTACTGACTATCCAACGAAGGAACCTACTAGCTTTCCTACAAAGAACCCAACCACGAACTCAACACTGACACCTTCTTTAACGCAAACAGTTGAAACGGACAACTCCAAATTATTTATTGTGTCAGCCGCTTTAGGTATTCCTCTAATTTCCCTTATGTCCATAGGGCTATATAAACATTTCCTCTCTCACACTCATCAGATAATTTATGAATAAGCTAAGGAAAACATTTAAATACGAACTTCACAAAAAAGAGAGTTTGTCACTTTCCTTTTTGTTTTAAAGATCTTTTGTTTTCTTTGTGCATTATAGATAAAAACGTTCTATTTAATTAATAAAGATAAATAAAAATATATAATAAACTAGCTATTTAATATTATAGAAATATTCCTTGAAACGTTGAAACTACTTTGGTCAAGTAGTTAGGCTAAAGATGGAAATGACAATATGTAATTTCGATTGAACATTTAATAAACTAACAAACATAGAATTTAGATTAAAAAAATGAGAGTCCTGGGATTTCTTGGTCGTAAATTCGCAGGGAAAAACACATGTGCTAATGTTCTTCGGATGCATTTTGAAAAGAATGGTTTGACCGTTGAAGAGTTTGCATTTGCAGATATTATCAAATCATCCCTGGCGACAATGTTTAATATCGCTGATCCAACTATCTTCACTGACACTATGAAAAAGGAAAATACTTTAATTCTAGAGCATTACACTCCACGTGCTTTAATGCAGTGGTTTGGGGACTTAATGAAAGAAACATTTGGAAATGATTTTTTTGTGAGGATGACTATGGATGCTGTTAGGAAGTCTGATGCTGACATTGTGCTTATTACAGACGTCCGTTATATGATTGAAGCTAACGCAATTCAAGAAGTGGGGGGAACAATAGTATATGTCGATCGCGATGCATTCTTGGGTCCAATCTCTCCTGACGCCCATTCTTCTGAAACATGTGTTCATGCTACTTTTGAAGAAGTGAAAAGTTCTGGGAAATTTGATTATGTTCATGTCTACAATGTTCATTCTCTTAAGTATCTTGAGAGTCATCTTCCGTATGTATTGCGTATATAAAAAGATAGTAGAACTTCATAAAAACTAGCACTCGAATATTAAGGAAGAAAAAAGAAGAAGATAAATTTACCAAGATCATGACTAATAAAGAAAGTTTGCGATATAGATCTTACCAAGATTCTAAGTGCCTCTTCAAAATAGTCAGAGAAGCTAAAAGCTCAAATCAATATTTCGCAATTTTTCAGATGCCTATTGTTTCTGGAGTGAACCTTCACACAGGTGCTATTCACTTTCTCGTTAATCACGATGAACCGTCCCTCCCGATTGTAAAGGTTGAAATTACTTCTATTGCATATGATAACGTTAGTATTTATTCTCACAATTTACGTGGATCGTTGAGTTTTCGAATTCTGTAAGAATTTTTTCAATTCTATAAAGTTGAATGTTTGTCTTATTGTAAAGTTCTTCATCTTCGATTGAAGAAAGGTTAAAAACATCCAGGTGCCTAATTTTATTGAGCAACTCGACGCGCTTATTCAATAGGAAAATCCTAACCTCCAATGTGTTTGTAAAGAGGGACTGTAAGTACTTGAAGAAGACTATCCGCAACTTGTTTGATTTTCCTTCAAGTCCAACTTTTCCTTTATATTCTCTGTAGTGAACCAAAAAGTTACTATTTTTCACTGTTTGGGAAAGTTCCCTCCTTATGATACAATTCCGAATATGTCGTAGAATTTCTACGGGCGTTTCGTTCAAATCTATGGGAAAACTAAAGTTCGAATTACTTTCTTTTTTTGTGAAATCAAGAAGATATACTCGTGAGGAATCTAAGTGGAAGTCGAGTTCGTGTTCTATCATTAAATAAAATGTTTCAAGAGGGTTTGATGACATGCAATAGATATTATGAACAATGTAAGAAACGTTTCTGCAAAATAGTTCGAGAGTATTATTAGAAAAATTCATTGAGGATTCTGCTGAAACAAGTATTAGTTCCATAGCATCTTATATACTGCAATCTCAAAATCGTCAGTAGAAAGAACTGTCTTGGTTTTGATTACATCTTTCACCTTAAAAACCCAAAATGGAAAAAAGGTGTCTGCGTCGACAACTCTTTGTTTCATGTGAGTCACATGAAACTCATCGATAAAGTATTCCTCGTTCAAAACACAAGTGTAAAGTCTTTCACCTCCGATGACCCAAAGGCTATCACAACCGTGACTGATTGCCCATAGGAAGGCATCGTGGAAGGAATGTACTGTCGCATCAGCTTTTCCAATAAGAGGTCCGGAACTAACGACTATGTTAAGACGTCCTGGAAGTGGCTGGTGAACTTTAGGTAGAGACTCCCAAGTTTTTCGCCCCATGACGACTGCTGGTTTCTGGCCGGAGGTTGTCACCATTTTAAAATAGTTCATATCTTCCTTTGAATGTTTCCATGGTAGAGTTCCTGATTTTCCGATCGCACCAGAGGGATCACTTGCAACAATTAGGTTTAGTTTCATAGTGACTCCTCTTTTTTCTTTTCTTCTTTATTAAAATTCTGAGGATTCACAGAAGAGACAGAGAGATAAGAACTTTTGTTTATTTCTATTGTTGAGATTCTAATTGAGGTTTGGTATGATATAATTTCTGAGAGCATTGAAGTGCTCGTCGCTTAATGTGCTTAAACAATTTTCGATCATGTCACAGGCTCTTTGGTGAAATGCTTGAAGGACACATTCGTCATATTCTTCCAAAGGAATATTCGTAACTTCCCATCGCAACTTCTTTTTCTTAGACTTCAAATTTAACTCTGCCATTTCATCATTTGATAAATGAATGAGCTCTGAATTAGCAGCCACAATAAATAGCCCTAATACACGCTTCCCGGTCATAAACTCGAAGAGATGTTTATACAGTGTTAATTGACAACCGTATGTATTCAAGCTATTATTACGCCTTTTTTTAAAAGCTGGGAGAATTCTCCCCTTAGACCCTGCCTTCAGTTTTTCGACGGGTAAAGCTCGTGGACCCGTTGGGTCTCCCTTTATACCACCTTTAACTCTCTTCCAGTCTACAAGCATGTAACCATCAGCTACAGTATCATAAAGAACTAGGTCAATCATCCCGGCAATATGTAATACCTCATTCCAGATAGGTAATTCTGTCCTATAGATTTCGAAGTTTCCTCCGTCCTTGCCGAGCTTAAATGATTCAATGAAGCCATAAAACATTTTTTTCTCATTCTTTCCTTTTAAAAACCGCTTATCGTAGAGCTGCGTAAAGTTTGTATTTAAATCCCTATCATGTTGTACAAGGTTACTTAAGTCTTCAAAAAAATTATGCATAGCAGTACCTTCTTTAGAGCCTGCACTCCATTTGTCCTCTATGTCTTGGATACTCTTACAACCATAGTATTTATAATTTTCATCAGTTTCCATTTTAACCCGATTCTCAATGTTTTCCCAAATACGAGCAGCGATAAATCTTGAATTAAAAGGGAAATATTTTTTTAAAATAGTAGTTGAGGAAATCAGTGGCAATCCACCAGCACCTTCCGTAGTTGAAACAGTATTTTCATAAAATCTACTTTTACCAAAGTACAAGTGCCCTTCATCATGAAAATCAATATTTTCAGTTTCCTTTAGTACGTTCTTGCGTTCGAGATATCTGACAGGTAAAATTGGGTTCATGGTGTTTGCTCCCCTTCTATAAAAAATTCAAAACAGTGTTAGTATGATGAAATCAATTTACTTATAAATGTATTCTTTCTGATTGAGTTAGTGCCATTTATCTTTTCTTTGAACTTTAATAATCTAAAAGAGAAAATTTTCCGAACGTTAGTTGCTTTTACTGATTTTTTTAATTAAAAATATTTTTTTTAAAAGAAAAAAGGAAAGTAATAAATCAGATGTTTAATATGAAGTAGGCCGACGTACCTCTTGTTGCTTTTGTAAATGCAAAGATAGGTAGAGAAACGAATTATTATAATCGAAGAGTCCTACTCTATTAAGCAGGAAAACTTTTACAAATTTATCTATCTGAATGAGAAAAACAAAAAGGAATTCTGCAATTGGGTCCCAAAGTGAAATGTATAACACAAAGGTTGTCATACATGAGAGTAGGATTACTGTTTCCCATAGGTGGGCTTTATTTAGTGTATGTAATTTGAAATCCCATAAAAGAAAAGTGTGTTTATGCAGAATAGTTGAAAGAGTAGCACCGGAAAAAGCTATTCCGACAAAGGCATAGTGTGTGTTCTCCGCTGTATTAACAGGAACATAACTAATCATAATCAGAGAAAGCCAATACATGATACAGCAAAAGGAAAGAGACTTCCATTGAACTGAATCAACACCAATGAATTCTGAGACACAAACAAGATAGGCAGAAAGTGAAATTCCATGGATTAAATTGATGAAACTATAAAAAACAACGCCGATGTTATTGTTTGCAATAATCTGTGAAATAGAAGGTGTTGAAACATCGGTTGATTTTACTACCTGGGTCATTATCGAAAGGAAAATAATGAGTAAGGATGTAGAAATAAGACTGCTGTATTTTAAAATACTATAAGGATTAATTCGTTGGGTCCAAGCACACACAATGTTTTCATCGTGAATCATTCCTTTTATTAATGTTTAATCGGTTTTATCTTTTTAGTTTAAAAATTAAATAAAAAGCCAATTAAGAAGAATTCTTATTTAAATGTTTCTTAATTATCTTCAATAATAAAATTATTCTTTATAATTACGTTTCTCAGATTGAAACGCTGATGCTTCTCAAATTGTCTCTTCATCATGTTAAATACACTCTTTGGCCGTTCTTTGTCCCAATTTAAAGGAAAGTCTTGGTCACTATCTCTCATATACTGTGGTGTCTGCTCCAAGATCCATTCATTGACATATCTAACAGCATCGGCAAAGATTAGTGTTTTTGTAAACGTTTCGCTGGAAAATGACAGAGGGACACCGGTAATAGTTCGTATGTAGTGCGGTGCAGCAATCAATAAGTGAAGACTAATCATTGAAAAAACACTTGCTGGTTGAGTCGTCACAAAAGATCCGGCTTTAAAATCAAAATGTGACCTTGTTATGCTGTCCAAGATAAAAAAATGTAGAAGAGTCATATTCATTCCCACTTCAACCAGACTGTGAAGAATGTCAAGGAATTTACCAGTTCGAGAGGGTTCTTTAATTTTTATTTCAATCTCACCGTTGAAATACTGATCCAGGAAGTAGTTGACATCGTGGAGGTATACATCCAACTCACTCCCCTTTAAAAACTGATCCTCAAATTCTGTATCTCTTCGGTTGTCTTCTCCTTCTTCTTCGTCTTCAAAGTCCCCGTCATCTTCTTCGTCAGTAAGTTCTCCGTTGATTTCATCATCAGATATCATGTCTGGTGATTGATAAGTTTCAAAGTACCTGTTCGTGAAGAAGCATAATTTCATCAGAGGACTTAGTACCTTTCTAGCTGTCTTTCCCTTACCAAGTAAACATTGTTGAAAGGTTGCTAGGAGCATTGCCAAGCCATGGATTCCGAAAGGATTGTAGAACTGATGAACACGAACGATTAAATTATCTAAACCTTTCTTAGAAATAAGACCTTTGAGTGAATCAGGAGTGACCTTATCATGTAAGACCGATACCAGTGCACGACTAGGTTTCGAAGTGCTTCCTACAAGTACACCTAAAAGTATATGCGTGAGAACTCTCCACATTGAGAATGTGTAACTAAAAGACTTGTATACTTCATACTGGTCAATGTGTAATAGATTACTTCGATCATGAGTTCGTTTGAACTGTATACCACCTCCTCCCATTGCTCTCAATCGCAATTTTCCAGTTTGTATAAAACGAAAATCTTGCTGGTCTGGTGTTTTGCTGTACAGCTCATTAAAAAAACGAGATAGAAGTCTATGATCTTCTGGGTCTGTACTATGGAACATAACATTTGTAAGTTCGTGATACCTGTGTTCTTCTCCTAAATCTTGAAGCAAAGATTTAAAATCTGAAAGCTCTTCTTTAGTTGACTGGATGTGGAAAAACTCGTCAACATGGCGATGAAAATGTTCAATGGGAGCACCGGCTAATTCTTCAAAATTGAACTCAGTAAGAACGGTCTCAGGAGCAACAAGAAATAGAGCCCAGAGACCATAAGCAGCGACTAGAAGGCTCAACAGAGAGGTCAGTCGCTTTGTGTCTGCAATCGTAACAATTATTCTTTTTTTTGGAGCAACGGTCGGTTCTTTACTGAAAAAGTATGTTGGAGCTGGGCGTTTCTCTTCGTGGTATTTGACTGCACATTTCTCAAAACGCTTCACTGCGGAGGGAAGTTCTTGATCGCTTACAAAGGATGTTCCGAGAATATATTCGTAGACTTTATTTTCCAACTCAATTTCGTATGAAGCAGTTTCTGTGAAAAGATATTTAAGCTTGTCATCAATAAGAGTATTGAATTCGTCTTTGAAAAATCCAAGTAGAGTGCAACTTAAAGAAACGAAAGAGGTCTCGGGTACTGCCAAAAAGGATGTCTCTGAAAGTTTGATAAGTTTAAGAATTACCTTCATAGTATAGTAATTTGGTACTCTTCTGTAGTTGTATTTTATTCAGTAATATCTTTAAAATTTAACATATATGCCTCTAACGCTTCTTTCGAAGAACTGTATCATTTTCTTGTTTAGATTTATTAAGGAGAATACTTCGCATTGCATTTCGAATGCTCGGGATCTTTGGTCGGTTGATTTTTTCCCATTTATCTTTCACCAGTGTGAACCCCATATCCTTCAGCTTTGCGCAAAAAAACAGAATGAAGGGAAATTCAAACCAAGTCGATGCCGAGAAACGCCAATCTGGATTAATATTAATAATACTTGTATCTTCTGTAAACCCTGTTGAAATAAAACAGTTGTATGCAAATAGAAATGTCATTCCATAGGGAAGCCATTCAGGGTTCCAAAAGCCTCTGTTTTGCTGTATTCCAAGATAGTTTTCAATGTAGTTCAGGAGATCGTAGTAAAGCATACTACAAAAATATACATAGTTTATGGAACCACCCATTGCATGTAACTGACTACCCTCATTCATTTCTTTTGCGTATCGGAGGTAATAATAAGTCTGCTCAGTTTCCAGTGTTGCACACATCAGTGTAAGAGTTGCAGGTATCATGACTAGGGCATCATAAATACTCATCGAGATGAACTCTGGTGTCTGCATAACTTCTTTGAGTGAAACATAAAAGTTATGTCTATTTTCGTTGTGGCCTGCGCGAAGACCCATTGGACCAGAATTATACTCATGAAGTTTGTTTAACTCAGTCCCATTCATGAGCAATGCCTTAATAAACTTTGCTAATCTAGATACTTCATGAATCATCGGAATTCCCATCATTATAAAAATTGAAAATGTTGCTGCAACATCTCGTTTGATCTGAGCATCGAGAGGGTTAGTAGTTTGATACTTAAACAACATGTAAGACAAAACACTTAATATCGAATCTTCACGACCATCAGTAACATGAAACCAATTTCTTAATACAGTCTTTATAAACGACGATCCCAAAAAGTCACCGTTAGGTGAACTTGCATTATAATCGACATTTTTCTTTCCTTTTAAAAGTGAAAACAGTAGTCCGAGTTTGTTTGATTTCAGAATGTGAGCAGTCATCCAGGAGAAAATGTAAACGTAACTAGCCGTTACCTTTACGGTATCAGTGTTTACGGTAGGGTGGTGATTAGCTTGTTGTCTGTAGGAGTCAATCATCGCAAAATTAATCGGGAATTTAAGCTGACGGTCTTTCCCAAACCCGTGTCGATTAGAATATGGGCCCTTACGAGCCATAATAGTTGCAGTCTTCTCTGAAATCAGTAGCATTTGATATAGTTCGTTCATCTGCTCGTCACTTAGATTTGCGTGCTTCCCAGAATCTGTAGGATTTAGAACCGGCAAAATGTCACCTAAGTTTACTCCCTTCAAGGCCTGTAGAGTTATGCTATGAGAGTCAGTATTGGGCTGAAAGTGTCCAGTCTTCAGTGCCTCTTCCCATTGATTAATTTCATCATAGAGTTCGTACCTATACTCATAAAGTTTGTTGATCTCTTCGAGATATAAATACGGGTTCCCAAAAGCAATGTCCTTCACCATTTCGAACAGGTCAAAGTCTTCTTCGCCTGTTTCTTCAACTTTACCTTCTGAAAAGTAGTTTTTGAACCAGGAAAGTTGTTCTGGTACCTCGACCATACTTAAAATTGTATGGCTGATAGTTTTCATTTCTTTGACTTTATTAAACTCTAATACTGTTTTAGTCGAGCTGTCATAATCTAAACTAGTCAGAAAAATAAAAAACGCAAAGAGAGCGTAAAACATAGAGATTGCGAGAGTAATGTTTGTTAAGAATTGTGCTGATGTGAAGAATAAGCCAACAACGCCCTTTCGTAGAGGCTGTTTTTTATTCTTTTTGAATCTACTTCTGTTCAAGGTAGCTGCAGTACTGATATGCTTTTCGTATTTTTTTTTACTGCTCAATTCATCAAAAAGATAAACATGGCCCTCAAGCCGAGCGAACTCTTCCTGTCGAATTTTATAAATTTTTTTGTGAGAACACATTCTCTTTATTTCATCACGAATAAAATTTGGAAAGTTGGCATAGTAGGTCCCATGCCATTTCTCTAAGAGCATCAGAGCCTCTTTTGGAAGAACGACCCGGACGCGAGAAGAAAACTCCAAGACCCTCAATTCGATTAGACTCATCTTGAACTAATTTTATTAAGTAATGTAATTTTATTTTTATTTTTATTTTATGTATATGGTAGAGAATTATTATATTTTACTCGATGTAGCTCATAGTGTTAAGAACAAAGCTCATTTCAGGGTGCAGCAGCGCGATTTCTTCACGAAAGGCAGCATCCTGTTCAAGAATGTCACCGCAGGAAAAGTGTACAAATGCGGCCGGTTTCATGATGATGACATTTTTAATCAGAGAATGGTTGGAGCGGAGTCTTGGTGATGCGTAGACTAATGTCATTGGTTTTATACAAACGGCATGCTTCACGACGAGAAAATCATCGCGAAGCCGTAACGATGCGTACTTTAAGTTTTCGGGATGAATACTTATTGCATAGGTAGTGATATACAAATTATCACGGAGAAACCAAGGAAAGTATCTGTACTCTCGACCAGTACTTTTTCGTAATAATTCAAACACGAAATCGTAGTGAAGGAGTAACATGTTTCTACACTGTTACCTCTTCGACCTTCTTCGTTCTTCAATGTTTGATGATCAGATGTTCTTTCCAGTCAACTGGATGAAAATGATGGAAGTTCACTTTCTGGCTTTCTTCTGGAAGTTATGTTGAATGGTGAAATTGAATTTTCAGAATGTGTAATTCCGGACTTTCCTTTCACAGAGAATTGAATGGCCGAAAACCAAATCCGCAATTGGTATCTGGTCGCTGTCCCTGCCTGCCTGATTGTCTCTCTCTCTCTCTATCCCTCTCTTTCTCCTCTCTCTCTCTCTCTCATTCTTAGCAATGTATTCGACTGCTCAGAACGGAAAGTTTGATATCGAAGAATTATTTGAATTCGTTTCGAAAGAAGTAATTCAAGAGGTGATCTATTTTTTTATTCTAAACCTTTACAGGCAACATTCTGAAAGTTCGAGTACAAGATGTATTTACTCAACTTTGGATAGTGAAAACAACATTATACCGGCGTGGGATAGGGTCTCTGAAATAGTTTTCCTCTTAACTGGTTGGAAAATTTCTCCCAATTACATTGAGAATCTCTTTAATAAAGAGCTCTATTGGAGCATTGCAAAAGACCGTCTTATATTGGACGCATTACATGATAGTCAGAATAATGGTACTCGCATAGACTGGACAGACTTCAAGATAAAGAACAATTTCGATATCATTTCTGTCCAAATGATAGCAGAGCGTGCTAAAAAATTACAGCATGATGACAGAACATTTTCAATAGTTTAAATCTTAAGGATGGATGCTTATATTAAACCGGACTTTTTTTTTGTGAAATAAGATTTCCATTTAACTATAAAGTATAAAGTAGTCTAGGTGTATTAGTTTAAAATTGTAGAAATAAGAAAATATAAAGGATAATTTAATTGACAAAGTTTAAGAGCAACATTATTTAAAATATGCCCTCGATGATTAAATTATATCAATTAAGAAAATGAAAACTTTTGTTGAGATATAAACTTAATATACACTGTCGAAGTAAAAGGAAAACTTATTACCTTTAATAGAATTTTAAAACAGAAAATGGGGACTTTACTTTCCAGAAAGAAAGAAGATGACCCTAACTCTCTACAGAGAAGATCAGTTCTGCTCGACGTTGAAGCCTTTCAAAATGTAGAAAATGATTCGGAAAGTGAATCTGAAGAATACACGTTTAAATCACTACCTACGAGGCACTATTCCAGTGAGCAATTTGAACATTTTACGCCTTCACCTCCAGCTAATACGAAGATTAAAAAAACTGGTTCGTTTTGTTGTGGATCTTGCGTTAAAAGGTAGGAAACTTATATCCCGAACGTATAAACCTATTTCCATAAGTGTCTTCTCTTTTGCAGTATGCATTTTTAACAGCTATTATCAATAATACTAAACAAACAAATGAGCTTGAAATCAATGCAATAACACCTACTCGACCTGTAAAGATACTTGATTCACTTGCTGTTGGCGTTGCTGTGCTATTTAAATTATTGAAAGCGATCATCAAGTCAGTTACATTTAGTCCATTTAAAATGGGTGAGTTTGGATCACCAAAACAACTGAACTGATTCGTATTAGAATAGAGACATATGTCATTTTCTGCATCACCTGAAACAACACCTGAAACATTTAAGGGTAAGTCAATCCCCATACATTCAAGTCTTCGTGTCTCTGATCCTAAGATAGCACAAGTAAAGTTGTTCCCAACGATAATAGAAACGACTTCTGACTCAGAAAACTGGATCTCCTCTACGGTAGTATTTGCTCCATCCCAGCAAAACACAGAGTTCTCGGAACGAAAACATCCGTGAGTACGGGACAACTTAAATTCATCTACCTGTGAACTGACCAGTTGTGCTGAGTTCCCCCCAAAAAGACCACCCCAACAAAATAAGTGTTTTGATGTGTCAACTGTGCATGTTGTATTTCCTTCAGAATAAATGGAATGTACATTCATAAGAAGATCTTCTGTGTCGTTTCTGTAAATAGGCTGAAGTTCGCTTTTCATGACTGAAGGATAAGCTGACCCTGAACCTAATTGGCCATCAACGTTATCTGAGCCCCAGCATTGAACTATTCGAAGTTCTTTTAGAACAACGCAAGTATGCATATCTCCTACTTCAACCATGAGGATGTCTTCAATTGCTGTCCCCATAGTACTGCTCACCATGATGATTGGATGAAATCTCAAACTATCTAAGTCTCCGTTTGGTAAGATTGTACCATATTGGTTAGACCCCCAACAATAAAGAAGACTTCCTTCGCTTTCATCAATAAAACATGCATGGTTTATTCCTATTGCGAAGTCTGTGATGTTGTATAGGTCTTGATCAAAAGGGCGAGGTGACATAAAATAATCTCCTTGCCCATATCCATGACCTAGAATCCCTACTACCTCCGTGTCTCTACCCCAGTTGACTAAGACTCCTTGACTCAGTATCCCTGCAGTATTTGTGGTCAAGACAATCTTTGGTGTCATTCCAAAGATAGACTGAAACAGTATCAGGTAAATCAAAGTTTGGAACATCTTACACTAGCCTTTCAAATCTTACAGTCTGTTTTTAATATACGTTGGCAAGAGTTAGTCCGTAAGAATGTCTCTTTCGCGTGCGAATCCGGTGGAGGGCGTACAAAAAGGAAAATATTCCTAACGTAGAGACACCGACAATTAAGCAAAGAATAAATGAAGAATTAGACCATATTGAATTTTGGTTTGTTGTTGAACTCGTTTGAGGTACCGTTGGTCTTTTAGTTGGGGTATTTGTTGGTTTTGCTGTTGTAGGTACTTCTTCCGATGGGAATTTAGTTGGCTCGAGGGTAGGAGATAGTGTAGGAGTCTTCGTTTTCTCAGCAATACATTCAAAAGCCAAATTAGTATCTAAAACTACAATTGGGTCTTTGTAGGTTAGTTCAGGGGAAGATTCGTCTGAAGGATTGACTCTTCCACCATAGTTATTTCCCCAACAGTTAAATTGACCTTCTTCAGTAACGAAGCATCCTGTTAGATTGGATAAGTCCATACTTTTTATTTTGGAAGTTGTATTCAATTTCTGATCCATAATCTCATGCTGTGACTCATCGGAACCATAACAGTAAGTAGTTCCGTTAACTTTGGTGACACAAGTTAACAAAGAACCAACTGTAACTCCGACATTGTCCAGACCATAATTTTCAACAATGGTTGGAGTCGTAAAATAAGAAACATTTCGTTCCCACGGATTTGCAGTACCAAATTGGTTGTCTCCAAAACATTTTACCTCTCCGAAAGTAGTGACATAACATGAAGTAGCTGTTGTCAAACCGCCCATATCCATGCTTATGATACTATCCTCTGATATAAGTGTTGCATCAATTACATAAGGTCCGGTCGTCTCGATTCCGGCTGCTCCGTACCGGTTCTCTCCCCAGCAATGTAGTCCAGATGGTTTACCAACAACACAAGTCGTAGTAAAACTTGCATGAATTGAAGTAGCCTCTGCTTGATCTGCTAATGACCCAGTAACATCATGGAAATAGTCGGTACTGAAGCCTGCCTGAAGGCTGGTGTTTGTTAATTGATAGAAACTGTTATCACCAACGCAAGAAACATCAGAGGTTTTCGTTAATGAACATGTGTGCATAGAGCCTACTGCTACATCAATGAGACCAGTTTTCTCAAGTACCAATAATGGTATTCTTTTTTTGGTAGTTGTCGATGTATAGCCGAGTTTTCCTTTTTCATTTGAGCCCCAGCACCAGATTTCTTCTGAAATTTGGTCGCAAACGCAAACGTGGTCATTCCCAGATTTTACGGAAGTTGCAAATGCAAAGTACCCTGTTAAACTTTGGGGTTCTTTTAGCTCTAAGACATCCTGTCCAAAGCCTAAGATTCCATCATCAGAGGGATCACTTCCCCAGACATAGAGGGTATGTTCAGTATCTGACGCATATGATGCCGTGACACCTACTGCGACTGAGTCATGTGTGCAGACTGACTGCGCCGTAACAAGAGCAAAAAAAGAAATGTAAACAAGTCCAAACGTAAATTGTCCTATCATAAATCAATAATCTTAGTAGGTTTCCTATTTATTCAGGAGAAACTTATTTATGTATTTCTTTCTTTCTTTTTTTTTCTTTCATTTTCTTTGTTTCTATATTTATTAGTTCATTTACTAGTAAAACTAGTCTACCACCCTCGAGTATCGTGTAGGTAATCTGCTCTTCTATTTCTCACCTGATTATGCCTCCTATTGCATAACATGACAACAAGAAAAAGAAGTAGAACACCTACGACAGCACCTCCGATAATAAAAGCTAGTTCATTATTTTTTACATAGGTAATGACATCATCTACAATATCTGCACGTGACAGGTTGATTACAGAAAGCAAATAAGCTATTAGGAGAATCCAATTTGAAAACATGGCCCCAATGCTAACTCAATCCTTAAAGATAATTGTTTATTTATATGTTTAGTATACAGTATTTTTCGATGTCATATGCTAGTCTTTTCTCTATCATATGGTATAAGTCAGCTGTTCTTTTTTTTCTCTTTTACCTTCTATAAATGTAATTCATTTTCATTATTTATTCTTTGATAACGAATTATTTTATTTTAAAAACAAACAACAGATCGAAGTAAAAAAAAATGGCGAGTAAACATGCGAACGAAATTGCCTCCAAGATCTTGCAGAATGAGAAGGTTTGTTGTAAATGGATGGCGGGTGTCATGGAAAAGATTAATTCCACTCTAAGTATTCATGGCTTAGAAAAACTCCAAGAGAGTTTGCGTGATGATCCCGCTTACCAAATTATGACTCTTGTTTGGCAAGGAATGAAGAAGTTTAATTCTTTAATTGTAGAGTTTCAAAGTGATCAACTTTTCGATTTTGATCAAAATAAAGCTTTAGACTTCGTGATTGACGAAGACGATGTCTACTGGGAAGTCGGAACCTTTAAAGAGTCTTTTGGTGAAACCTTGAAAAAGTATGAAGAGTGGTTTTTCACTCTTCGTCTCCTAATGTCCAATAAAGATTGCAGTGATGAAGCTGGACTTGTTACAAGTTGCATGCCGATGGCGAATTACACTTTTGCTCAAATTTTCTTAAGACGTGGCGCAAACCCCAATGTTATTATAGACAGCAAATCGAGTCGAACACTTCTTATGTTTATGTGTAGGATGAATAACACTGACATTGTTCTATTACTTGTGGAGCATCAAGCTGATCTCGATCTGAGAGATGCTAGTAATAAAACAGCTCAAGACTATGTATCATCCTTTTCTGCGATCAATGATCTGATTAATATTATTAAGGAGAGATAATTTCCTATGAGAGTTTCCTCATTTCTTGTATTTTCAAACACCTTCTCGAATACCATTTTTTACCTTCTAGAACAAAATTAAATTACAAGACCAAATGCATTACCTTGTATGCTTTTCGATAATACTTGAATTCATTGAAGCAAAACCAAAACAGAAAAAGATGATTGAAGTGGAAGAAACTAAGTCTAATGAATGTGATGACATCGTCGTGCGTATTCAAGAGGATAAGGAATTCGCGCTTACATGGATGCAAGAGTTCATGGAGAATGTTAAGATGATAATTGAGGAAGGTGGGACATTAATGTTAAAGAGAATTCATCCTGAAATTTCAAGTTTCGAAGTCTTGGACTTCGCATATATTGAATCGATGAGTTTACTTGCCCATCCAGTTGGAGTAGAATTTGCTTCGTTCGTCCCTGTTTTTTACGACCTGATTGATTCAGCTTCCAATTCGGAAGACACCGGGTTAATTTTGTCTTGCGGTGAAAATGTTTCGGTTCGCCTTGCTCGAGTTTATTTAAACAGAGGTGCTCTCACAAGTCTCACTGTCAATAACTCTACGGGAAAAACTATTCTCATGGCTGCATGCGAGGCAGATGAACTAGATTTTGTCAAGGAACTATTAGAAACTGATCTTGATCGAAACGCGACAGATTTTGCGGGCCGTACAGCAGTAGACTATGCTAGAGGAGAATGTGCAGTTTTTTTGAAGTAACTTTAAAAGAATATTAATTATAATAATTCGCTCGTACTTAATTAAATAATGCAAAGAAACTTGAAAGTTTCATTGCCTTATTATTATTAGCAATTACACGAGACATCCCAATGTTTTTGGTTCCAGATTTAACTAAAATTCTTACCATATCAATGTTAGCGTCATCATATGAGGCCAGCATTAAGGGTGTATTTCCATCTCTATTTTCAGAATCAAAGGGACATCCTGCTGCTATTAGAGTTTCAAGGGCATTTGTATGGTTGATATGGTGTTCGCATAGGTAATGAATTGCAGTATTTCCATATGAATCCATAGACATGGGATCTGCACCTCTTTCCAGTAATGCTCGTATTGAAGGGGGGTGATATAATGCCGCTTTTAGAATGAGACTTTCTCCAGAGTTGTCCAGATCAATTAATGTGATACCTGGTATGTTAAGGAGAAAAGATATTATTTCAGACTCTTGTTCTTCGAGTGCAAGATTAAGAGGAGCCTTTCCCGAAATATCTTTGTAGTTTGGATCAGCTCCGAACCTAACAAGAATACGGCACATCATCAAGTTTCCCCACATGACTGCATATGATAGAGCACAAAGCTTTTCTTTTTGATCAACGATTGTGTTAGCGTCTACACTGCGTTTCAGTAGAATCTTGACAATATCAACTAATTGCGACTTTACAGCCATCACGAAGACTTCTTGTTCAGTACAGCCAGGACGTTTACGAATCTTAGAAATAAGTTTCGCCAGTTGAAGATAATATTCTAGATTGTTAGTTGCATAAGATGAAAGTGTTGCGACTGCAACTTGAAGGTCCCTAAATTCTTCTTTACCCCGTTCACTTGATAAAAAACGTTGAAGGGACCTCATTCCCCCAGTTGCTAATGCACTAGAAACATTAAGTCTACATCCTTCAAGGACAGCATTTATAAGCGGAGGTGTCATTGCATATGTCAAAGGAGACTCTTCTACACATCCCGGTAGAGCGAAGTACTTCATACTTCCTTATCCTTGATTTCGGTTTTGGATACCTTCCTCGAAGTTATGACCAAGAAAAATAAATTTTCTTTTCTTTTTTAAATTAAATCGAAATAAAAAGTAAAGGTGGAGTAGCCTATCTCGTCATTTAAAATTTTCTATAGTTCCTTTTAATCGTTTGACTATTATTCCAACATTATTCATGTTTTAAAAAAAAGCTTGTCAAAGAGAGCTTACAGACAAAAGCTGCAACATAATTCCGTGTACTTTCTTCTTCAGTCTCTCTACTTTATATTAAATTATACCTCTTTATCCTTGGTTGAGCTTTGAATGTCGAGGAGCTCCGGTAAGTCGAACAAAATTGTTTTTAATTGACGATACCCTCCAATAAAGACTCTTCTGTTTTGTTCTTCATCGCAAAGAAAAATGAAGGGGAATGTGTTCTGACCTGTCTCGAATTTTAAGTAATCTATAGTTCCTTTTGATGGTTCGTTTATGATTTCGACAACTTGATTGTAGACGTTATGATCAAAGAATTCTTCTAACTTCTGTTCTGCCTTCAGACAGAACTTACATCCCTTTTTAGTGTATAATGTAATAGTTTTCATCTGAGGGCAAATTGTTTTATAATCGGAAAAGCTTTTAACTCAATTTACAACGTTTACAAAAAATAAAAGTATTTAAAATCACCATTCCATGGCTTCTTCTTCTTCTTCCTCTTCTTCTCCTTTTTGTATATATTCTGTATCGTCTATCCGCAGTCCTTGTTTAGCAAGTCTATCACGGGGTGCTTCTTGAACACCATGCATTAAACTGACACCGACCTCATCAAGGACAGAAGCGACGAGTTCCTCTGTTTCACTTTCATCGGCTTCCATTTCGAATTGATCATTAAAGAGTTCCATACTGGTGTCATTGTGTTGGACTTCCATTTCATACTCCATCAACATTTTACTAATTTCCTCCGAACCAACGCTTTTATTCAATTCTCGCATAGTAGAAGTGAGCGATGTCATGGCGCCACTTATCTCATGTACATGATCCATTGTAACTAATTTTTGATTAATATTAGACATTTGACCTTTTAGTTTGTACATCCGTACTATATTGCCCTTCGTCAAAACATATTCAGATGCCGTTGCACGAACGAGTTCAAGGTTGCCTTGGGCGGCGTATTTGCGAAGTTTCATGACAACAATCTCATGCTCTCGTTCAAGTTTGCATATTTCTCTTGCTAGTCTCCTCATTTGTTGATTAATAAGACCTCTGTCATGCTCAATTTTCATTTTCACACGGTCTTTAGTATTCGAAAGACCCATTTTTTTTCTCTTTCACTCTCTCTCTCTCTCTCTTTCTCTCTTTATCTGCCTCACTTTCTATGCTTTAAACAGAAACAAAAAGAGGTTTAAATACCTAAGTACACGAAAAAATTTGAAAACATATAAACCAAAACTTTAATTTAAAATGTATAATAATCTGAAAGGAATTCTGTTTAAAATATGTATTACCCTTTAGTTTTTGTCTTATTCATATTAGCATTTTTCTTATTTACAATAATTTACCCCTGACGAAAACCAGAAAGAAGAACAATCGTTTAGTGTGTATGCAAGACTATATACCGGCAGCCAGCATTAGAATTATCTAAAGTGGGACTTTGAAAATCCTTGCTGAAGCATTCTAATGCTGATAACCGACAATCAGTCTTCTACTACTATGACGTGACTTCTTTATAAAATAATAAAAGAAGGGAATTAAAAAAAAAGAAAGTGTGATCATTCTTTATGTTCGTTCTTTTATTTTCTCTTCTTTAAGTAAGCAGGGGTAAATTATTGTATTAAAGAAACATTCAACCTAGCGTCGCGATGCTTCCGGCATGTTTGACCATGTTTTAATCTTAAGGTATGTCTAAACATGACACAACCTCTGCTACATGTAATTAAATACTTAAAATCATGAATATGGAGGAAATTCTTCGAGAATACAGAAGGTGAATGACTGCCTAAGACTTTTGCTATTTCTAACCATGTATTATCGTGTTCATGCTCGTATCCAGCTACAGCGTGAGCGAGCTCATGAATGAGTGTATCGATAGTATCAAGAAGTGAAATTTTATCTGACATTACATAAATTATGGAGAGAGAAATCCTTTTTGAGTAATAGCAACAAACTCCAGCATGTTTCTTAGATCTATCAAAAGTAAGTTTCCATCCTGGTTGAAGTGAATACTGACGTCCTGATTGATTGCAATAATAAACAAGCCTATTTTCCAATTGTTTCACATAAGAATAAAAAAATGATTTTAGATAGCAAACTCTATCGTATTTCATATGTTGTGTTTAACTTCCTTTCCTCTCCCTCTTTTCGTCTCTTTTTTTTATAGATTTAGTTAACAAGAGGAACGTGACATTCTATGTCTCTTGATGATGTGATTGAAAATGTTACGCGAAATCGGCATAAAAAATGTTCACCTTTCCTGATTGGCCTGATTTTGTATCCTCCAAAGTAGTTGTCCTCGCATGCTCAACCAACCAATGACTAAACCCCCGTATCTGGTTAACTAACTGAATAGGACTGTATTTGGTAATGACATCATCAACATCCTCAAAATTGCTGGTCATCTGTGAAATATATGCATAAAGTAAACACCAAGCTAGACAATAACCATCTGTCTCTCTTACCTCTTTCCCATTAATATGAAAAATCTTTCTATCTTCCATCTGTGTAATCGACGCCTTTGATGATTCTTGAGGCCCGATTTCTGTTTGATAGCTACGGGGAAAATGTACTGTGAACTCTTCAGGCAAACCATATTCTCTATGCATATTCTTTATGTGGTCGCAGGTCACATAATTTTTGACTGTTTGATAAGCGGTGTGGTAAAGCCCTTCCGTTGCATTTGGTCCGAGGGGGTCAAAGATAAAAATCTTCTTATTTTTGTAATCGAAAACAAGTAAGTTTGAATGACCTTTTGTCGGTGACATAAAAATATTAAGTAAGAAAAATTGGTACCGAATATTTTCCTGAACGAGGTCACTAAACTCCTTATTTTTTCCAAGCAGGTGATTGACTAGCGACGAGAAAATCCAGATTTTGTGCTTTTTTGGGTTGGATAGGTCCAAATTGAAGTGGCCGTCAGGGTGCATATAAGAAACATGCTTTCCAGTTTCATTCTTGATAATATTGTTAAAAACAATACTATATTCATGTTTCCCAGAATACAAAAAATGTTTGGATTTTTCTTCAATTACACTTAAGAAATCTTTCGCTGCATTTCGATTCAAAAGGCGCTTTTCCCTCCTTTCTTGCGAACTCAGACTATTTTCTTCAGTTAGTCTTCTCTTTGTATTAAAGTTATTGTTTATGCTTTGGATTTCTTTTGCTCTCCGTTTCAGTTCACGTAAAGCGGATTGATACTCTTCGCCTTTTGATTGATCCTCTAGTTCTGTTACTACATCTTGTAATTGTTCATCCGAGATACCCTTCATTTCGTTGAATGTCAATGAGCTTTTACCACTAGTAGAAGAAACTTCATGTTTTGATAAAATTTCAATAAGTGATGCAAAGCAACTATCCGAACAATTCTTCAAGTCAATCTTTGCAGTAATTTCATCGAGAACCTTTTGAAGCTGTGGAAACTTTTTAATCGAAAGCTTAATATCTTCAAATAATTTGTGCATATCCTTAGCAACTTCGGAAGACATCAGACTTAAACTTATTAATAATACTTTTAGAGTAAGTTTATAAAATTGAATAATTTCTTTTATATATTATACAATTATAATTATTTTTCTTTTTTCTTGGAAATCTGCTATCCTTTTATTTATTTATTTATTTTAAAATATTTGTTTTTGTTTTTGGTTAATGACAAAGCCAATTAAAATGGAATAATCATAATACATATTCTTTTTTTTTATATGTTTAAAAGCAGACCCTCTAGCTGAGAAAAGAAGAAAGAAAGGAATAATCTCGCCAAACTTTGTGTTACATGGAATCTAAGAGTCCTGATTTTTGTAGCCTATTACATATTTCAGCAAGAAAGATAAGTTCATCAACGGTAGAGTCTATGCATAATTGTTCATCACGGATTTTCAGAAAATAACGTTTTGCACGCTCATTTTCAGTCTTCTCAATATATTCAGTCATTGCGAAATACAGTTCATTGTAAACATCTTCAATGGATTCTTTATTTTCCAAGTCAACATTGAAGGTGTACTCCTTCGTATTTGAGTCTTGTAACCAGAGTTCGTGACTTGACATGAGTTATATTTGTCTTATTCTTTTCTTTTCTTTAAAAAAAATAATTCAGACTTTTGAATTCCATCTTCTGTAGTGCATGATAATTTATATATTTTGCTTTCTGTTTTCATACTGCTCCAAAATTGCAATGACAGTTCGGAGAACTGTGACACACTCCTCAAATGACATATCCTTTCTAATTTCCGTCTCATAAATTGTCTTTAAAAGATCTTGTACAAGCTTGTCACTCTCTGTAAATTTAATTGATCGACGCAATTTTGACTTGAGTTGCTTGTAAATTTCCTTGGATATCTGCATTTTTTTTTTGCTTTTAGGAGACGATCTATTCATAAAAAATGAAAATCTAGTTATATTCTAGAGAATTTGATTGGTCTCAGTTGAACTCCAAATAGATTCTATCGTTATCTCTTTCGAATTGTTCATTTGCAAGCTCCACTGCTAATTTGTATTCTTCTTTTTTCGAAATGTAACCATCAAGTTCACCAACGTGGATCAAACAAGGGGAGGTGTCGTTCTTGAACTTCTTGTAGTTGTACTTCGAAGTGCGTGGCCAAATTTTATTTTCTACTGAGTAAGGAATGAAGTTGTTTGTTCTCAATAGATGAAGACCGAGAGTCAAGAGGATTGCAAGAACCACTGGTGCAACGAAATGTAGGACTGATCTTATCTCCAGATCTTGCTGAAGTACCAGTGCTGAGTAGTATCCAACGATGCATGCAAGAAAGCACACTACGAAGGGATCGTACTTCTCGTGCTCCATCTTTAAGGATTCGAAATTATCGCGTATAGAAAGGACACCGAGTGCGAGGTCTCTAGCCTCCTGTACTGTCAACAGGTAATGTTCCTCAGGTGTGAGCCCTTCATCGCGTCTCGGGAAAGGCGAGGTCATCGATCGTCGTTCGTCGTTTCGTTTTTGGTTGATCCTGTTGTCACCAGAACTAAACTGATGGCCATGATATCACGTAGTCTTGTAAAACTTAAATATACTATGGAATATGACTTTGAAATGATCTCCGAAAAGGAGATTATTTTTAAAGAGAATGGTAGAGAATTACCTAAAGAGATACTTGACCAAAATTCATACAAGTTTTATGTAGATAGTGCTACACTAAAAAATGGTCCGAAGATTAATTTAATTCCTCTACATTACTATCGTCTAATGACGACTATAACACTTCCAAAATATGATGAGAATAAATGGAAGACTGAATTTGCACCCTTTGTGGGCTCGACGATTAATGACTCACTTTTCCAGTTCCAAAAGGAGACAGTATTCAGAATGGTCGTGATGAGGAGAGTTATGAATGCCTGTAGCCCAGGCCTGGGGAAGTCTATTCAGGCTCTTGCAGCAATAACTACACTTCGGGGCAAGCGAACGGTAATTCTTTGTCCTGCCTATTTGAGATCTAATTGGGAGAATGAATGCAGAAAGTGGCTCCCTGAAGACCTTCGACGTAGTGTTTCTGTTATCTGGAAGGCTGGAAAACATGACATTGATAAGATTGGGAGAGTCCTTTTTTTCCCTAAAGAAGCAACGATCTCAATAATATCCTATGATATGCTTGCAAGTGTCCTTTCGCGGGTCAAGATCAACCCTCAACACAAAGTCTTCGATACGATTGTGTGCGACGAAAGTCACTTTTTAAAAGATACTAAAACGAAAAGATATCAAACTCTAGCAGTCACAGTAAAACGTTCTAAAAATGTCTTTCTGCTTACTGGGACACCCTCGCCAAATAGAGTCAAAGAATTGTATAGTCAGCTTTCCCTTATTTACCCACAAAGCTTTTTTGACTATCAAACGTTTGCTTTCCGATACTGTGGAGCTTACAAAGATGTCTGGGGTCACCTTGATGACCGGGGTGCAACCAATGTTCGTGAGTTGGCTTTTATCCTTTCCAAATGTATGTTGAGGTTACGACGGGAAGACTACCTGGATACTCTGCCAAAAGTTTTGCGTGATTCTCTGAGAGTGAAAGGGAAGGGTTCTGTTACAAAATTCAAGGCAATGAGGAAAGAATTTGTCAAGGAATTGGGGAATTTCGAAACGAACCCATCGGCAAAGTTCAAAGTTCAACAGCTGGCGTCGAAAATGTTTAGAGAGACTTGTGCATTAAAAGTAAATTCTGTCCTGGAATATCTTGAACATGAGGATTTTGGGAACGAAAAGGTTATACTGTTCTGTAAGCACAAAGCAATGTTCCACCCTGTAAAGAAGCTCCTGGAACGAATGAATAGAGACCACATTGCTATTAATGGTGAGATTCAAGTTCAAGAACGCCCTGAGCTTATTGAGCGTTTCTTATCAGATAATGAATGTAATTGGGCTTTACTGACCTTTGGGGTAGCTTCAACTGGGCTAAATTTAATACCAGTTTCTCGCATGGTATTTCTGGAATTAGATTGGTCTCCATCTACCCTGGACCAGTGTGAGTGTAGGATAAACAGGATTGGCGGTGCACAAAATTTACACTACACTTATCTTATTTGTGACGATTCACTTGATGACATGGTCTTTTCTAAAGTGCAAAGGAAGACTGAACTTGCAAAAACTGTCATCGATCAAGGTAAAGAGTACGGAGACTTCACTTTCACGAGTCAGAAAAGATTAAAAACAGTCACCGCCGACCTAAAAATGAGCATATAAATCAATAATGAAAATTAACTACTGCCCAAGGTACCAAAAGCAACATGCTATCTATTTTTATAGTTGGGCTTCTACTTTACTCTTCATATGCAAGACAGTTGATGTCTATAGAGGGCGATACAAGTACCCTGCAGTGGGTAGCGGTAATTGATGTTGCCGGTGATAACTTAGTTAACTGTGAGGGTATTCGCGAAAGGGTTGATCAATTGATTGCTGACTTTAACAATGATGACGGAGGCAACAGTGAAGTCTTCTCACAAGAAAGTGCATACTCCTCGGCGTACTCTAGTGGGAATTTCATGCATTCTGAAAGTCTTGTTAATGAAAAGGATTGCTTCATCGCTTTTACTGGTCCAGAAGATCTAGCAACTTTTGTAGATGATAATGTAGACGAAATTGTAAAAATGGAGCCTAATGAAGAGATCATTGGATTTGGGACACAGCAATGGGGCCAAGACCGTGTAGATCAAGATTCGTTGCCACTCGATGGTGCGAATTATAATCCTATTTACACTGGCTCTGGGCAGCATCTCTATGTGATAGACACTGGTATAAACTTGAAACATAATGAGTTTGACGGCGGTGAAAGAGCTTCTTACGGCTTCGACGCAACTGCCGAATTTACAGACTCTAATGACGGGAATGGTCACGGTACTCATGTCGCATCTATTGCAGTTGGCAAAAGTACAGGAATTGCACCGAAGGCAACTGTTACTGGTGTCAAAGCGTTGACTTCGTCGGGCTCTGGCTCTACAACTGGTGTCATCAAATGCATTCACTGGGCCATCGATGACGCTACTCAAACAAGTGTCATTAACCTTTCTCTCGGCGGTGGACTAAGTAGTGCGCTTAACCAGGCTGTGAATACTGCAGCGGAGAGTCATATTGTTGTCGTAGCAGCTGGAAATAGTGCCACTGACGCCTGTAAGTCTTCTCCATCATCTGCTACTGGTCAAAATGTTCTAACGGTAGGTGCGACAACCAAAACAGATTCTATGGCATCTTATAGTAATTACGGAAAGTGTGTAGATATCTTGGCTCCAGGCTCTGGAATCAAGGCTGCATACAAAGGCTCCACTAGTTCATATGCAACAATGTCTGGAACATCTATGGCCACGCCTCAAGTTGCTGGAATCGCACTCCAAGCACTTGAGAAGCATAACGGAAACCTTGCAGCCGCTGTAGCTGATATTCAAGCAAATATCATCCCCTATGTGATCAGCGGACTAGATGAGGAAACACCAAATGAATTGGCACGCGTGTTTACTTACACGGGACCTCCTACTCCACCAACAGTGCAACCTACACGAGCACCTACTTATTCACCTCCCCGGATCTGTCTCAATGGGAAAACTAACAATAAAAATTGCATTCTTGAGGAAGCCTATGCACTTTCCCTTTTTGGTAGCGCTCCCCCTTCCAGGGGCGACACACCAATGACTGGAACGATCGTTTTGGCATCTGGGGATGGATTACTATGCTCAAAAACTAGTCAGAAGTTTACGGGTAAAATAGTAGTAGTTTACAGGGGCGACTGTCTCTTCTTTGATAAAGTCAAGATTGCCGACAATAAAGGTGCCAAAGCAGTAATCATTATTAATACCGAGGGTTATGACATTTTTCAACCAACTTACTATGGAAACGAAGCTGTCTCTATTCCAAGTGTGATGGTTTCTTACAAAGACGGCGTCGAGTTGCTCAAAGATGGTGACACATTGGCTTGGGGTTCATTGGAACTACTTCAGGAACTTGAATCTACTAGCACGCCAACATCTTCTCCTGCTGAATCAAGTTGCGAATCTATCACGAAACGAAAAACTTGTAAGAAAGAAAGTTCATGCGAATGGAAATCGAAGAAGTGTGTAGCGAAAGAAATTGTCGAGAATGAAGGGATTCGGGAAGACATGTAACTATATATAGATCAAAGGGAAACTATTATTTCAAAATGAAAGGATGGACGACGGTTTTAGAGAAGCGATATTTGATGCCCCACGAACCGCAGGTGCACGATTCTCTAGAAATCAAGTACCTGTTAACACCGAAAGTCTATCTGCTAAAACGCAATCCGATTCCGATGCTGAGGAAGAAGAACTAGGTTCAATAAGCTCTTTAACCGACAGATTTCCTGATACTCATCTAAATAACGACTCTGCGAAGGATCAAGTCCAAAGTGTTGAGGTTGACGAGGCATCACAGGTTCGCAGAAACATAGAAGAAGCTAACTTAAACTATGTAAGAGAAGAATCTTCTAGGGCTCCTTCTAGAGATGCACGGCTCTCACAAGGAGAAAATGAGGTCTTCTCTGACGATGGTTACTTAAATGACAACAGTGTATCTGATGAAGAAAAGGAATCCGCCGGGGAAGTAGAATTAGGCCAGGGCTTACGAGGAAGCAATGAATATACTGTAAACCTTAACATAAATCGCCAGAAACAAAACAAAGAAGCAGAAGAACTTTTTCCTATCAATGAAGCAAGAACAGATGCTTTCCTTCTCCATTTTCAGCGTTCAACTGACGAGTCGGCAGATTTGCGATTTGTTAAGCTAGTCGCAGGCTCATTACTTAGAGACTATGAAACTCTCATTCTAGTCATTGATAAACAAATTTTTGTCAAGAAAAGAAAGAGAAACATAAATGTTGAAACAGCAGCACGTCCTATTGGTAGACGCAGAGATGCAAAACCTAAAGATCCAGAAATCGCATCGCGGTTTTCAAGAAAAACGGCTCAAACGGCCGAGATTCATAACAAGAGGTACATCATTACATATGAATATAAAGACGAACTATTTTATGCATGGTCTTTTGTACTTTCTCGCATCCGAGATATGGTAGAGATTCCGTGGGGAGTAGAAGGGTGGTCATCTAATGAAGAAGTACATCAGCGTCTAATAAACAAAGAAGAAACGATTACGCCATATGCCGCATATGTAGGATTTATCATGAGAACACGAACAAACAAATCAATCCCATTTAATCGAACCGGTCGCAATATTGATGACCGTGACAATGAAGAGAATGAATGTGTTCTAGATGTAATGTACGCTATACACAACCATTTTCATTTCCTGAAACAAAGACTAGTTGACATTTACATTCAAGATACTTAACACAAGTTTACTTTTTTTTTTTGCTTAACTATGAATTTCCAAAAGAAGATAGGACATTTAGAGAAGTTATTTTAAAATTATAAGTTCATTTTATTAATAGTCTTTTTTTTCATCCACCCCGACGACTTGGAATGTCACCAACAACTCTTCCACCAGTGCTCATAGTACTGAAAGATTTTTTGGAAGATAAGATACAGCGAAGGATTAACGCAATGACAACAACGCCAACTACTCCTCCAGCTGCAATAATAACAATACGAGTCAGCTTAGAAGAAGCTTCAGAATCTGACGAACTACTACTACTACTTGGTGCATTTGTTCCAACTGTTATTGGAGAGGGAGCATTCGTTGTGCTTGTTGGTTTTGGTGTTGGATAGAAGGTTTCTGAATTTTGGGCACTGTTTCCATCAGAATCTATTGAATAGAAAAAGGTCGCTTCGTTATCTGGTACTTCAGCTTCCAAGTTTTGGTACATTGGAAGCATCCCAAAATCTTTCACATAACAGCAAAGAAATGTGTATCGAGATTCATTAAACGGTGTTAAGACACAGGTACCGGTGTTGCTAGTCACAAGAGTCATCGCGAAAATCAATGGGTGACGATCACCATCATAAGTAGGTTGGGAACATGAATTGAGAATAGTTCCATTGAAATCATTTGTGTAATAGTAAACTCTTTCCAGATCTGAACTGGCAAGTCCTCCAAATGAAATATTTTCATTTACATAAGCATCTTGGACAGTCATTAGAGTGCTGTTTCCAAAAACGTAAGTGTCAGCAATCTCGTCACCAACGTATACACCGCAAAGAAGACCTTCGAAGTCTTCTTCACACTCACAAATTCCAGTTGTTGAATTACAGGTACCTCTGTAAAAACATGTTTTTTCTGAAGGACATTGATCAATAGTGCGTTGATAAAAACTTGCATTAGTACTGGTTTGGATCTCTTGAATAGTTTCATCAATAGTGCTAATGACTGTAGCAATAGTTCTCATGGCGGTACTATACAACATATCTGAGCTTTCTGTAATAAGAACTTCAATCGCGAATTTTCCTGCCACGTATTCATTAACAGTTATAAAGATTCCCAGGGTATTCAACTCCGAGGCAAGTAAGTTTATAAATCGGAGAGACGACATGTCTGACCCAGTATTCATTAGTAAATCGTAGGTTTCCTCATCGATCTCATACGATACAGTTATTGTTATATCTTCTACATTCTCTGCTAAGCGCCTTGAAGATTTCGTTTCTATGACCACTTGTACATCACACTGATCGTAGGCAAGTCCACATACTAAGTATTTGGTCAGGTTTCCAATGAATAAATTAAAGCTCTCAACTTGTCCGTTTGGAAGTGAAAGTTCTAAAAACAATGATTCTGACCCAGATACCCAGGTAGTGACACTGTTATTTACTTTTGATGCTAAATTTGAATTAAGCGTTTCTAAAAGTTCAGCTGTCACATTTTTTAAGTTCTCCCCGCCTCCACTAATTTCTATGTCAACGATTTGCGAGTTTACAACCTCTTCTAGTGACAATGCCTCGGAGTTGCATGTAATCTCACTGTTACAAGACGAGTACTTTGTGTAAACACAAAGACCAAGATCTTTATTACACTGTGGAAGGAATCCTGGAACACGAGAAATAAAACAGTCGGAATGTAATGTACACTTTGTAACGGGTGTAGTACACCGCGATGTGATATTAGAGCATACCAGTTCCTCTTCACATAATTTTTCGGAGTTACAAGGATCTCCGCGGATTCCTAATTGATCGGCTAATGTTGGTCTTTTTGTTGGTTCAGCAGTTGGACTTTTGGTAGTAGGATTCTTCGTCGGTGAAAGTGTTGGCTCCTTCGTAGGACTAGAAGTAGGTACTTCAGTCGGTGAAAGTGTTGGCTCCTTCGTAGGACTAGAAGTAGGTTCCTCTGTTGGATTAAAAGTAGGTTCCTTCGTAGGACTAGAAGTAGGTACTTCAGTCGGTGAAAGTGTTGGCTCCTTCGTAGGACTAGAAGTGGGTTCTTCTGTCGGTGAAAGTGTTGGCTCCTTCGTAGGACTAGAAGTAGGTTCTTCTGTTGGATTAAAAGTAGGTTTTTCAGTCGGTGAAAGTGTTGGCTCCTTCGTAGGACTAGAAGTGGGTTCTTCTGTTGGATTAAAAGTAGGTTCTTCTGTCGGTGAAAGTGTTGGCTCCTTCGTAGGACTAGTAGTAGGTTCTTCTGTCAGACTTGATGATATACTACAGACAAGTTCTACGTCAGTACTCGTTACAGCTAAAGGAGTTAACTGCGATTCTGAAGATGTACTTCCAATAACAGGGACACCGTAAGATGACATACCTGAGCAATAAATTTTATTACCATCTGGATGAACGCAAATGTTATTATAACTACTTGCGTAGTTAATTGTAGTATTTCCTTGAATAGGCGCCTCGATGAGAAGACCAATAATGTTGTTTGTGACACCTATACCGAATCGTCCATAATTATTCTGTCCCGTAAAATAAAGTTTTCCGTTCGTTTTTAGCAAGGCTAATGAACGTGCATTGCTCATAGAGATTTCTTTATTGTCGCTACTATAAAAGCTAGCAATTGAGTGAGTACCTTTCGGTGTTGATGAACTTGTACCTGAAGCCAGACCATAATAATCATATCCGACACATGAAACCTGACCAGTACTATATAAAAAACATGTATTCCACGTACCACATGTGATCCCAGTAATCGAAGGTCCAGCGCCTGAAATTAAAGTTGGAGAATACCTGGTAGTACTAGTTCCGTCACCGAGACATTTATAGGTATTCTGACCCCAACAGTAAACCTGTTCAGTTGCAGCTTCTCTTGCACACGCATGGTAATCCCCAACACTGACAATATCGGGTGGAGAAGATGCGAAAACTCCTGACACACTAGTGAACGTTTGATAGTTTGAGTCATCTGAGTTACCAGTTCCACACTGACCTTCGATATTTCTACCAGCACATACTAGATAAGGTGCTGAACTCCTTTGAACAATAATGAAATTAGAACCGGCAAAGACATCAACAACATCTGTAAGTCCCTCAACCTTTGTGAAAGATTTTATGACATTTAAGTGACCTAATCCAAGCTCACCATGATAATTTCCCCCTGCCACCCATACTGAATTATCATATCCATCTAGAACTGCAACAGAAGTGTCTACAATTGACACTTTCACAGGTTTAACAAAGCCTCCTGTGACTTTAGTCATCGGGTAAGGGTCATTTGCAGAGCCTAGCCCAGTACCACTTATCCCGTAATTAAAGTCAACCCCCCAGAAAAACAGCTCGTTTTGATCATTAATATAGTGTCCTGAGTATCGTCCTATAGTAAATCCATCGGACATTAATCCAGAGCATGTTTCTTGCGTACTAGGTGCTCCTGTTGGATTCAAAGTAGGTTCTTCTGTCGGTGAAAGTGTAGGTTCCTTCGTAGGACTAGAAGTAGGTTCCTCTGTTGGATTAAAAGTAGGTTCTTCTGTAGGTGAAAATGTTGGCTCCTTCGTAGGATTAGAAGTAGGTGCTCCTGTTGGATTAGAAGTAGGTGCTTCTGTAGGTAAAAGTGTTGGCTCCTTCGTAGGACTAGAAGTAGGTTCTTCTGTAGGTAAAAGTGTTGGCTCCTTCGTAGGACTAGAAGTAGGTGCTCCTGTTGGATTAGAAGTAGGTGCTTCTGTAGGTAAAAGTGTTGGCTCCTTCGTAGGACTAGAAGTAGGTTCTTCTGTAGGTAAAAGTGTTGGCTCCTTCGTAGGACTAGAAGTAGGTTCCTCTGTTGGATTAGAAGTAGGTTCTTCTGTAGGTAAAAGTGTTGGCTCCTTCGTAGGACTAGAAGTAGGTTCCTCTGTTGGATTAGAAGTAGGTTCTTCTGTAGGTAAAAGTGTTGGCTCCTTCGTAGGACTAGAAGTAGGTTCCTCTGTTGGATTAGAAGTAGGTTCTTCTGTTGGATTAGATGTAGGTTCTTCTGTAGGTGAAAGTGTTGGCTCCTTCGTAGGACTAGAAGTAGGTTCTTCTGTAGGTGAAAGTGTTGGCTCCTTCGTAGGACTAGAAGTAGGTGCTTCTGTTGGATTAGATGTAGGTTCTTCTGTAGGTGAAAGTGTTGGCTCCTTCGTAGGACTAGAGGTAGGTTCTTCTGTCAGAATTGATGTTATACCACAGACAAGCTCTACGTCAGTACTCGTTACAGCTGAAGGAGTTACCTGCGTTCCTGAAGATGTACTTTCAATAACAGGGACACCGTAATCTGTTCGACCTGAGCAATAAATTTTATTACCATCTGCATGGTAGCAAGTGTTATAAAAATTACCTGCGTAGTTAATTGTAGTATTTCCTTGAATAGGCGCCTTGACGAGAGTACCAATAATTGTGAATATGTCGTTACCAACACCGAATCGTCCATTAGTATTAGGTCCCGTAATATAAAGTGTTCCGTTCGTTTTTAGCAAGGCTAATGAATCTTGCGTGTCTAGAGAGATTTCTTTATTGTCGCTACTATAAAAGCTAGCAATTGAGTGAGTACTTTTCGGAGTTGATGAACTTGCACCTGAAGCCAGACCATAAACATCATATCCGACACATGAAACCTGACCAGTACTGTATAAAAAACATGTATTCCGTATAGTACATGTGATCCCAGTAATTGAAGGTCCAGCGCCTGAAATTAAAGTTGGAGAATACCTGTTAGTAGTAGTTCCGTCACCGAGATGTCCATAGGTATTCTGACCCCAACAGTAAACATTTCCAGTTGAAGCTTCTCTTGCACATGCATGGTAACTCCCAACACTGACAATATCGGGTGGAGAAGATGCGAAAACTCCTGACACACTAGTGAACGTTTGATACTTTGAGTCAGCTGAGTTACCAGTTCCACACTGACCTACGTCATTTGCACCAGAACATACTAGATAAGGTGCTGAACTCCTTTGAACAATAATGAAATTATATCCGGTAAAGACATCAACAACATCTGTAAGTCCCTCAACCTTTGTGAAAGATAATATAGTAGTTGAGTGATCTAATCCAAGCTCACCATATGAATTACTCCCTACCACCCATAGTGAATTATCATATCCATCTAGAACTGCAACAGAATAAATTTCAGCTGACACTTTCACAGGTTTAACAAAACCTCCTGTGACTTTAGTCATCGGGTAAGGGTCATTTGAAGAGCCTAGCCCAGTACCACTTATCCCGTAACCTTTGTCAGACCCCCAGAAAAACAGCTCGTTTTGATCATTAATATAGTGTCCTGAGTATCGTCCTATAGTAAGTCCATCAGACATTAATCCAGAGCATGTTTCTTGCGCACTAATAACCTGAAATAATGGAAATAATAAGGCAAATGTGAATATTCGGTAGGAATACAACATCGTTTTGGAACAAAAAGCTTCTCTTACACTCATTGTTATTTCGAATATATACTTTATTTTATACTTACGAGAGTAAGTCATCTTCTTCCTTTATGCGTTTTGGCCTTCGAAACGACTCTTCAGTTTTCCACCCAGGTCTCTTTGGGTTTCGCTGTTGTTGCTTCTGTGATAGAATTGTTTCTAGCTCCATAATTGATGAAAAAGCTATGTCTTCAATTGAAAGGCGTTTGTACTCTACCAAGTTTTCTTTTCTTGTTTGTAGCTCGTCTTGAAGAGAATAGAACCGCTCTTGAGTAAGAGATCTTACAGGCATATCTAGTAACGTGTGTTGTGTTTCCGTGTCGCAGATAGTGATGGGAGGTTTCTTCATATTTTCAATAATGATTTTGTTTGGCTGGTTTCTAATTTCCAGAGTCCCTTCAACAACGGCCTTGATAAAACGCATTTTTTCGGATAGTTTATTGATCACCAGAGTGTTATGTTTTATGGTGCAGTCTTTTCCAAGTTGAAGAAACCTTAGTCTTAGATTCCACCAGAAGTCAAAAATCTCTTCTGGGGTTTTGAAATTACGAACGACCCCCTTTTCATCTAACAAGTTGAGGCAATTTTTCGTCATACTTTGTTTGAGTTGGAATGCGTCGAGTAACTCTTCTTCAGGTGCTGAGGGACTGACGTATCCAAACACTTTGAAGAGGGGTTCGTTTTCTGATTTGTGATGGACTTCAAATTTCTTGATTATCCCCTTCTCTTGAAGCTTAGTAAGAGTATTTTGTTTGTAGTCTTCGAATGAAACTCCAATTGGTAGTTCTGAAATTATAAGAGCTTCGCTGGAAGAGTCTCGGTTAATTTCGCCCTTAAAAACCCACCTTTTCCCGATGATGTCGTCGACTGTTTTATGATTCGTTCGATAAGTACCTCCGTACCAAGGAATGAGGGGTTTTAATACACTTTCGCTCTTCCCAAGCTTCGCCAGTATCATTTCAACAATGTCCAGTGGATTAAAGCATGGAACGAGTGCACGGAAACCAGTCGAAATTCCAATCGTTCCGTTTATGAGAACCATTGGTAAAGATGGAACATAGAACTTTGGTTCAACCTGGGTGTTTTCCTCGTTTATGTAGGACAAAACCTCTTCTCTTGTCTCATCAAAGATTAACCTTGTTAGAGAAGGTTGTAGTTTTGTAAAGATATAACGTGCAGCTGCTGCGTCAGAACCGTTGCCAATTCTAGATCCAAAATTTCCCTCCTCTGTTAAGAGTGGTAGATTATTCGCACCTGCAAAAGATTGCGCCATGTTTATAATAGCGCCTTGTAAGGACACTTCTCCATGGCCATAGTTCGTTTCTTTCGCAGTGTACGATGCCAGCTGGGCGACTTTCATAACGTTACTCTGATTCTGCTTAAAGTGTAACAACGACGCATGTAATACTTTTCTCTGGCAAACCTTGAGTCCGTCACCAGCGAACGCGATGGCTCTCTTGATGCTGTAAGATGAAAAGTCATACATTTCGGTTCTGAGGAACTTACTGATGTTCATAACCGGGTTATTGTAATTAAGCCGTGATTCCTCCATCGGTTTAAGTAGCCACTCTTTTCGCCAGTTGGATTCTTTTGGGTTAAAAATAAAGTTGATGAGCCTCAATGTTTCTTGATCACCTTTGAATGACTTCAGGTGTTGCTGTTCCATCTTTTTAAAGTAAGATATTGTATCTGCTCTAAGGGAGGTTCCTAAACCTTTCAGGTGATGTACGTTCCATTTTTTCATTCGTTTGGGTCCTTCTGAATCAACAAACTTATCATAGTCATGAATTGTGAAAAAGAATTTAGGATCACTTTTCGGGGCGGTTGCTTTTATGATAGGAGTGACAAATCTGAAGAGGAAGTCTGAATTGACAAGGGAGGGCCAAAAGTGTGAAATAAAGACCAAGAGAAGACCAGTGATATGCATTCCGTCGACATCTGCGTCACAAAGAATACAGACTCTTCCGTAGCGGAGAGTTTGTCTTTCTTGTTCTGTATCATATTTCCGGTTAAAGTTGAGCCCGATGATTTCCATAAGACTTCCTATTTCTTTGTTGTCTGCGAGTTTCGAAGGTGTAGCTCCAATTACATTCAAGAGTTTGCCTCTGAGGGGAAAAACACCATACTTTTTCCTTCCAATGATAGACATTCCAGTTGTCACCATCGTTTTGGCACTATCACCCTCTACCAAAAAGAGAGTAGTGTCGAGGTTATTTTTTTTAGATCCTGCGTCATGTGCGTCATCTAATTTGGGGATATTGATCTGGGCGCGCTTTGTCGAAGCATTTAGCTTTTTTTGAGCTACATTGAGAGCCTTGGTCGAAAGCTCATTCTCTAATTTCTCAAGCAGACCCGTTTTCTTGATTAATCCTAGTACTCGCTTAGTATCAATTGGATACAGTCTGGGGTCGATAGAAGAAGAAAGCTCTACTTTGGTTTGGCTCGTGAAATTAGGATTTTTTACTCTGATGTTCACAAACACAAAAAGATTATTCGTGATTTGAGGAAGACTGAGTTTGACAGTCAATCCTTTCTTTTTGAGATGCTCAGAAATGACGCTTGCAATTTTAGAAGTGACGTATCGAGTATGAGTACTCTTTTCGGAGATAGTTCGTTGACAATTAACAAAAGACTGGTGCTCAAAACTCTTGGAGGGACTCAATGTCAGCCCATACTCGAAGTGAGCTTCGGGTACACTATCGTAAAATGTTTTTTCGGATGTAAAGAGTTTCATGTACGCTTTAAGACCTTTGCACTTGATCGCCTTTCCGTTAAAGTAAATTTTGATTGCATTGGGGTGAGCTACAGAAACCTGAAGAAGCCTGGTTTGAATTACAGGCCCCAGATCATCTAAAATGTTTGTGATATTACAATCACTATCACTATCCCTACAGGCCTCAAAAAAGGACAAGTCTGGGACAAATGACACGCATGTAGACCATAATGTTCCAGAGGTTCTTTTAAATGCGTTCACCTTAGGAGGTTCACGCTCTCGCATGTTATTCTTCCAGGTTTGTCTAAGTCTGAGGCCGCGCTCCTTATCGACACAGGTGATTGTAAATTCCTTCGATAAGATGTTGCACAACTTGACGCCAAGTCCATTCATACCTATAGTCCCTTCCCGGTCTTCATTGAAATTAGAGCCACTCATGGGTACTCCAAAAACTGTTGTCGGAATGTACATTTCGGCATTACCATCTCCAAGGTCCTTCCGTATGACTGGAATTCCAGTTCCGTCATTAATGACTGTAATTCTGTTTGTCGCGTGATCTACTTGAACCTTGATCTGGCTTGTACACTCGTAACCATCTGTTCTCAAACTATTATCTACTGCATTGTCAATAACTTCTGAAATTATTTTGACTAATGCTTCATTGTATTTAACGTTCTTCTTGTACTCCATCTTACGCTCATGGTCATTCCAGACCCAATCATCTAAGAGACACGTTCGCGTCGACCCAACATAGGTAGAGGGTCTTGTTAAAACATGATCAATATGAGATAAAACCCCAAACTTTTCTTCACTCATGATGATTCCCCTTTCTTGCTGACTTTCCTTTTTATCCTTCTAAGTCTTCCTGTTCTGGGTTCATGAACGTATCTGACATCCCGAAGTCCAAAATGCTGTCACCTTTATTTGGCTCTTTTGTTCCTGTCAATTAAAAAGGGAAAACGTAAATTGTTTTACAATGCTTAATAAACCATTTCTTTTAATTTTAGTCCTTATTAGTTCTTTCATAATATGTATTAATGGGAATAATCAGACATTAAAAATTATAGGAGGAGTTGAGAGTTCGGGTAATAAACTTAGATTTGTAGTTTCTCTGCAGAGAAGCTCGAAGAATCCTAAGTTTAAGCACTTTTGTGGAGGGGCTCTTATCGACCCAGAATGGGTCCTCACTGCTGCGCATTGCGTTAGCAAGTACTACACTGAACGTATCAGAATTGGCTCTTATGATAACCGGAAAGGGGGGAAGATTCGTAAGCCACGAAAAATTATTATACATCCGGATTTTAACTTAAAGACCCTTGAAAATGATATCGCTTTAATTAAGTTAAATAGAAAGGTAAAAAAATTTAAAGTCGCTAATGTTATAAATTATAGTGTTCCTCCTAATACTAATATACTGAGTATAGGATGGGGATATACAAAGCCTGGAGCACAGTACATTCAGCAACATTTAAGGGAAGTTAATTTACACACCTTGTCCAATAAAGAATGTTCTTCGACATTTCGAGACTCTTTTGATAATCAGACTATGATGTGTACATTTGGTGAGTATGACCATGAAACAGGGATGCGCGGGGACGCATGTTCAGGTGACTCAGGCTCACCAAATTTATTGTTCAATGAGGCTACTGGTGAGGTGGGGCCAATAGTTGGCTTAACATCATGGGGTCGGAGTTGTGGAACTAAGCAATATCCTGGTGTAATAGTGCGCACGTCCAATTTTGTCTCCTTTATAGAAACAACGATGATGACATGATTCTTCGCCGAATAAAAAATAAAGATAGAGTTATTTAATCTCAAAAAAAGGTGATATGAAACGAGGATTTTCCTTTTTCTTGACAGATACCGAAGATCTTATGGAGGTAGAAGATCCAGTCGACGCCATCGATTCGTGGACCGATGAGATCAAAGATAGTTTAATTCGCAATAACGAGATCCCTGATATGTTTTCTGTTTACTTTGGTTCAAAAGAGACATCGAGACAGTTTGTTGAATCAGTTGACTGGGAAAAAATACTTTCTATCTCTTTAGATTACGCCTGTCAAATGAAGATCTCTTACCCACCTGAAATAGATCCACTGTTTTTAGAAGACATCTCGGAATTTTTATCAAAAATTTTTAGAAGTGTCCTTCCGTCAGAAAAAGTTTTCACTCCTCAGAATAGAGGTAGAATTATACAGAATACAAATTTTAATTCCCTTTGTTCATGTTTAAAAGAGAGCGCGAAAGAGTCACTAGAAGTAATGACTATCGAGCCTTAGCGAGTCGAAAGGTGTTAGTAGTAAAATATACTGTAGATGAATACTATCAAAACACTATTACTTTTGTGTCCCGTGCTGTCCTTAATAGTTATACTAACAAACATAACAAATACACACTTTGTTTTTACTTTCCACGTATTGTTCTAGAAGCTTTCTGGCAGACAAATGAAGAAGTCGGAGCAAGTAAAACCCTATTACAATGGGCTCTGTCGCCGAGAGCATCCACCAGCGGGTGAACGCTTTAACGAACTATGGTTATCTGACATTGGCAAGCAAGGGTGACCCAACACCATGCTTCGTCAAAGGTCACGAAAACGTAATTAGTTTTCTCGTTCATCTCGTAGAGATATACGAAGCAGGTAGCCGTGAGCTGATTGATGCTATGAGTACCTTTCTATGGATTTCACCGACCTTTAAAGCTTATACTTCTGTGAAAGTTGCTCAGTTTTCGATCTCACATGGTGCTGAATTAAACTGGTCATCAAGAAGTATTGGGCATCAAAAAATCCACCCACCTCTCATTCAAGCAATATTATTTGAGAACAAAGACATAGTTCAACTCCTAATCAACTCAAATGTCGATCTAAGTATGGTAGTAGATGTGCCTCTTTTCAAGGGTGATCATATGTCTATCCGGAAAAAGAAATTATTACCCATAGAATACGCTCGAGAATTTAGAATCGTCAACGAGGAAATACTTCAATTACTGGAAGATGGTCTCAAACAAAAAACTACATTATTCTAATAAATAAAGATTTGGTAGATTTTTAAAAAATAAAAAATAAAAAAAAGGAGAAATTAATAATAATAATAATAATAAAGTTAAAATTTTATAGTTAAAGAAGATGGTCTATTGATTATTTCAGAACCAGTTCCCAGAAAACCACGGGGTTGATGAAGTGCGTTGGTCACAGCAACGATAGTAAGTGATCCTATTCTGATTGAACCGAGAATTACTGAAGTTATCAGCAAATACGAGCCTGAGCATTCACCATAGTCACCAACTGGCCCCGGTGCATTCAACGATAATACATAACAAGTGATAAAGAATCCACTCACGATCATTTGTGAACACAGTGAAAATAAAATAGAATTTTTGGAATCTATCCCAGAGACCGATGAAAAATCAAAAGTAACATAGCAAGAAATCATAGTGCACATAATTAAGTTGACCTGGATGAGATGATAAATCAACTTCCAATTCCGACTATCGCTCATATCAATGCCACATGGTCTCGAAGAAAATGGTGCAAGGACAGTTCCCTCACTTAATGAGCAATCGTTCAGAAAACCATCTTCCTTCATAATATACCACGGCGCTACCAAAATAGTTAAACTGCATATTAAGTTCCAAATAGAAAACAAAAGATTCACCCACCTCGTCATGTGAAAAATGAAATCAGTATTTATCCATATCGCAAAAACTTTCCAACATTCATCTATCATTTATTGCTTTTAATCAGTTATTTTCTTTCTTTATCTTAGCTCCTAATTTAAAGTTTCGTTTTATGATATGTTAATTTAGTCTTGAATAGTAACTATTAGTATTAATTCTATTACTACTACTATCACTACTACTACTAATACTATCACTACTACTATCACTACTAATAAATATTACTAGTATTATTAATAACTTATTTTTTAATATCATCAATGTTCCATACATATGAGTTCTCACCTCCTTGTTTGATTGTTAGTAAGAAACGATAGTCTGGAAACTTCCCTTCCTTGACAAAACCCATCAAGTAATTGAAAAGGTAAGTTTCCTCGTGATACAATCGTCGCATGATCAAAACTACTTTATCTCCTTCCAAATGTTCTCCGCGTGCTACATATCCAATTCGTCTGATTAAGTCAAAAAACCTAAGCGCGTGGATTAATTGTTCAGGCGTTGCATTTGTTGACCAAAGAAATTCACATAGACTTGATTTTTGGTAATAAGTCTCAAACATCTTAGGCAGTAATTCAAAGAGTTTTCCATCCATAAATGTAGATGAACAAGAACTAATAGTTTCTTCGACTTCATTCGATAACATATTTCTTAATTCGACTTACGAATGAAAAACGAACGTTTTTGTTAAGTTTAAATTAAAACTAAACCAATTTGTTCTCTTTCTTTGTTTCTTCTTTAGAGAAACGTGGTTCCAAAAAAGAAGAATGCTTTCCAAAGCTTTTCTTTTCTTTAATTTTAATTTTAAAAAAAATATACATGAATTATATATTAGATTAAAGAAAGAATAAATAGATAGTAATCGTTTCTCTTTTCCTAATAACAATGAGCTTTATACCACCTGCTCATATTGCATTAGTAAATGCCTGTATCAATGACAATTATGCGCTCGTCGACCAAATGGTTAGAGATACTGGTGTAGATAGAATCGACATAAATAGTTCTGCATATGTTATGGCGATAAGAATTGCCATGCAAAAACCAAGAAAAAATATTTTTAACCTATTAATGAGTTGCGCATACGTCAACCAAGACTACTCGTTTGATAAAAAAACTTTACAGGTGGCGGCACATTGCTCTATCGAAGTCTTCAGAGATATTGCTGGTCATAATGGTGATATGCTTAATTTAAAAGTGGAACCTGAAAATCATCCACTCTCCATTGCATGCAGAATCGGAAATGATGAAGTTGCTAATCTCATTATAAGATGGATCAGATCAAAGCCTTTAGATCTTCAAAAATCAAAGTATTTTGAAGAATTAAAGTATCATGCAATCACCATGTCGGCACGAGCTGGTAATATAACCCTCTTAACAAGTTTGGTCACACACACTGATCACGCATTTCATGCAATCAAGACTTTGATTAATAATTTCCAGTTGGATTCATTACTCCAAATCGATAAGATCAATGAAGTTGACTTGTCGATGAACAACTTTCAACTCCTTCACGATGTGTCATCCTATCCTAATATAGTAATAGAATTTCTTAAACACCCTTCGCTTAAAAATAAACAGATTAGTTCTGCTTATATCGATATAGCGTTAAGAGTGGCTAAAATGCAGTAGACTTATGAAAAAAAATTAAAAAAAAATAGGTATTTATTATTATTATTATTAATATTACTATCTTAAAATAAATGTTTTTAGGGGGGAGGTACAAGAAAGAGGATCTTTGAACATCCGTATACCTACTCCCAATGGTTGTATGAAGTTTGCTCCCCTTATAAGGATAATTCTATCTAAGATAAACAGTATAAAACTAAGTATCCACCTAGTCATATGATCAAACAAAAGAGGGAAAGGGGATCTTTGAACTAACGATGAGAGCAAACCTGGAATGGAGATGTGGGTGGACAAGTTCATGAGTGAATTGGCCAAAGGCTTATCGCCTTCTGGCGAAAACCTTACGTCAGACGCGAATGGGAACAACCTTAGCGCAGAGCAACTGGAGGAGCGGGTGGACAAGTACATGAGTGAATTGGCCAAAGGCTTATCGCCTTCTGGTGAAAACCTTACGTCAGACGCGAATGGGAACAACCTTAGCGCAGAGCAACTGGAGGAGCGGGTGGACAAGTACATGAGTGAATTGGCCAAAGGCTTATCGCCTTCTGGTGAAAACCTTACGTCAGACGCGAATGGGAACAACCTTAGCGCAGAGCATCTGGAGGAGCAGGGCTTGATGGAACTCCCTACACAACCTGAACTATCGAACCCCAGTGTCGAAGAGTGTGAAGCCTGGCTTGGCTCGCAAATGACGATACAGGATGCCCTTGGGTTGGTATCCATAACCACACCAAAAAGCTTGATTCCGATATTGTATAACGAAGAAAGTACAACGCTGTATGACTATGTCATGAACACTACACTACTTGTTACCAATGATGAAACAGCCAAGGAGCTCAGAATCACTGGGAAGAAGGTCCTCGTTGCAGGATTTAGGATAATGAAAGATCAGCAGGGTTTTTTTTATTTTTTCCCGTATATCTGGGTCAATGTCGAGAATGAAGACTGCGTGATTAAAGTTACAAACATTAACAACGCAGTCTTCATGCGATGTACGTCTGACATTGTTTACTGGTTAATAGTCGAATGGTCAATGCAAAACTTACCAACTGCTGTACGAGGATTTGGTCTTGACCTAACGTATCATATAATCACAAACCGTACGTGCATCCCTACAATACCCACTCTTATGCAGCATAAAAGTGTTACCCAATGTTTTACTAGAGATGGTCAAAAATCAATGTTTGTAGATGCTACAGGAAAACAGAGTCTAATTCGACTTTTCGAATCCGCCGATTCTAACTACCGTTCTCTTATAAGTAACTTCTTCGAATACAAACTTAAAGCCTATACCTAAAAGCGACTATCTTTAGGGTTGAATTAATGGGACATCCATTCCTCAACTTCCATTGAAAAATGAGAATGTTAAATCTGAAACATAATGTATTGACTTTATCTTTGAAAGTGTTTTCTTTTCATACCTGCTTGCGGAATCATTCCGTGTTCCAAGATATTTCTACGAAGAGTGGTCAGGAGCTGCTTTGGTAGCCTCTCCTTCATGATGAGTGGATAATGAAGCCACATATATTGCCGTACAGAAATGTTCGGCTTTATTCCATCTTTGTAATACAGCTTAGAACAAAATTTGAAGAGGTCCTTAAGCGGCTGACTGATATTCCGCTGCAGAAATTCGCTTATCAAAGGATCATTATCAGAATCTTCAAAGAGTTTAGCTCCCTTTTCAAGAAGTAGCAAAATCAATACCATTTGTTCCTCCAATTTAGAATAGCAATAAACTGCTAAACTGAGAGGTGACTGACCTAAAGCGTTTTTTACATTAACACTAACATTCAAGTTTTCAAGAATGTAAAGGGCGTGACTGAAGATTCCTTTTTGCAAGGCTATTGTTAGTGCTGTATCTCCAAACACACTCTGCTGGTCGACATCAAATGATTTACAGTTATACAGCAGTAGCGTGATTGATCTAAGAGACTTTGAAGTGCATGAGTACATAAAGGTATTAAATCCTTTTTTACTCAGCGCCATTAGATCATACTCGCCGTGAGACAACAAAATTTCAAGCATCTCTGTTTCTTTCCTCGAGGCTGCTAGCATCACAGGTGTCTCACCGTCTGAATTCTTTAGAGAACAGAGTTTAGGGAACTTTGAAACGATGAGCTCAAACACTCTTAGACTCACACCTCTGATAGGATTCGCCAAGATCAGATGCAATGCGTTCCTGTCATCATTGTCGGTTTTCGTGGCATCAACCTTGTTATTCAATAGAGAAATTAAGAGTGGATCGTAACCGTAGAAACGTATATCACCCTCCATCCCAGGATTGCAACAACACTGCAAAAACGGTGTCATCCCGCGATTGTCGCGTACTTCCAAATCCACATGTCCACTGTTGATGAGATGATCAGCAAGTTCCAACCGGGAACCTAATGGTAAAAAACATTGATAGTTCATAGCATAGAACAACCCAGTCTTCCCTTTATTACTCCGAAGATCTACATCAACGTTTGCTCCAATTAGAATATCCACGAGCTCGATTCTGTCAGACTGAATACTTGTATTTAAACAGGCATAGTGAAACGCATTTTTTCCATGTGCATTTTTAGCGTTGACTTGTGCACCATGCCGTAGAAGAAGCTTAATGAGGTCAATTTGTGTCTTGCTCTTTTGTTGATGGCATGCAAAATGAAGAACAGTCGACTCTGATTTGAACGTCTTACTATTAACGTCGGCTCCGTGGCAAAGCAATAGTTCGGCAATCTCGTAATAGTTTTCAGGAAACTTTTCCTCACTAGATGCATCATAATCCCCATTGAGGCTCAATGTTTTGAAAATCCACGAGCCTAGTTCACTGAAAGATTTTGTTGTACGCGTCAGAAACATCAATGCTGTAAATCCTTTCTTATCTTGGATATCTGTATCTACATTATAGATTTCCACAAGTTCACGAACAATTTCTAACTTTCCGTGAGCGCATGCTAACATCAGCGGAGTTTGTCCATCATGAGTTGGAAGATTGAAGTCCGTTGAAGAATTTAAACTCAACATTCTAAGTATCTGTAGAGCCTTCGGAGGTTCCAGTTTAGCGTCTATGCATATCCAGTGCACCGGCGAAAGACCTTTGTAATCTCGTAAGTTGATTTGAGCCTTTCCGTCGCTGATCAAAGTCTGTGCGATATTTATGAAGCCAAGTTTACATGCCAATGATAAAGGAGTTCCACTCCTTAATTTTGTATTAACAACTACTTCAGCATTACTCTTCTCCATCAAAGCTAATACTTCAATGAAATTATTTTTCTTGATGTATTCCATAAGTCTATCTAGTGACGAAATGGAGGAAACATCACCCGAACTCTTGTTTTCTTCACAACTGATTGACATTTCTTTTTTTTTCGTATTACAGAACTGCTTACCTATTTTCTTCTATTTTATAGAGAAAAAAAAAGGGTTTAATCATAGCTTTATTCAGTTAGTTGATCCCTTACACTTATGTCTAACCCCCTCTGTATAGTTCGTTCTTCTTAGTCCGCCTGTCCTCATACTGTTTAGGTTCAATATCACACCTGATAACCTAATCTTCTTCTTTTAATAAATATTTCTCTATACGTTTAATGACCCCCTTTCCTGTCCACGTTTATCCCTTTTTAATGACCTTCGCTCTTACTCTTAATATTTGTCCCCAGGTAGAAGACTTTCTGTATGATTGATTAATAATATGGGTTATTTATTTATTAATAGCTTTTTCTTTTAACTTTTATCCTTATGTGTTGACCTTTTCTTTTAACATTTGTCCCACGTTGATAACCTTTCCATGTCATTGAATCATAAATTAACAGTAGATAGTCCTTTTTCTCCAACAATTTGTCCCCATTTTTTGACCTTTCTCTCAACATTTGTCCTCATTTCTTGACCTTTCTTTCAATATTTGTCCCCATTTTATGACCGTTCTCTCAACATTTGTCCCCATTTCTGGACCTTTCTATCAACATTTGTCCCCATTTCTGGACCTTTCTATCAACATTTGTCCCCATTTCATGACCTTTCCTCTAAATTTGTCCCCGTTTTGTGACCTTTCCTTTACATTTGTCCCCGTTTTGTGACCTTTCCTTTACATTTGTCCCTGTTTTGTGACCTTTCTACATAATATATTTCCCATTTAATAGCCTTTTCTCTTAACATTTGTCCCCATTTCCTGACCTTTTTATCTAATTTATTCACCATTTAATAGCCTTTTCTCTTAACATTTGTCCCCATTTTACGACCTTCTTATCTAATTTATTCACAATTTAATAAGTTTTTTTTTTTTAACTTATTCCCCTTACATTATTGTAAAACTCTTTCATTTCCCATTATTTAGTTAATTATTGAAGGAGATTCTTTGTAACTATTCCTGGATACCTAAATTAACTGTCATCAAACTCACTTGCAAGTTTTGCATACTTTGTGATAAATATGGTCTGAGTCATTCTCCTCAAAAAATGTCTGTCGAGTCAGGGTCAGTACTTAGTGAAAAACTTTGAGACAAAATAAATAAAAAGGAAACCCCACAGTATTGACATAAACCCCACAGTGCAGAAACCTTTCGATGAAATTGTGTAGACTAGTTCCTTGTCAAAAGGTTTGAAACATCTTCCAAAAGTGAAAGGTACAGAAAAATCAAGGGTTTTGGGCAACAGTCTGTACTGTTGCCTTATGAAAGGATTGGAAAATTTCACACTTTTCGACCCTTTTGGAAGTTTAGGCGGTCTTTTTTTTCACCCGCATTAATATGAAAGGTTTGAGATCTGCTTTGGGGGACACACTGTGGGGGCACTGTGGGTTATTAAAATTAATTTAAAAGTTTAGCTTCTAATGTTTTGAATATCTCATTCTTAGTTATTTAACAAGTTTTTTGTTTAAGAAGGCTGAGATATGTCTGTGAATAAATAGGAGAAAAGAAGAATGACCTTGAAAATATTTTAAATAACATCAATGAAAATGTTTTAAAATTTAATGAACCTGACAAAAAAAGTTCAAGAAACGGGGACAAATCTTCAATGAAAAACTGATTAAACATTAAAAAACGAGAGGGGAAAGGTCAAGAAATGGGGACAAATGTTAAGGAAAGGTCAAGAAACGAGGACAAATGTTGAGAGAAAGGTCATGAAATGGGGACAAATGTTGAGAGAAAGGTCGAGAAATGGGGACAAATGTTGAGAGAAAGGTCAAGAAATGAGGACAAATGTAAACGAAAGGTCAAGAAATGGGGACAAATGTTGAGGGAAAGGTCAATAAATGGGGACAAATGTAAAGGAAAGGTCAAGAAATGAGGACAAATGTTGAGGGAAAGGTCAAGAAATGGGGACAAATGTAAAGGAAAGGTCAAGAAATGAGGACAAATGTTGAGGGAAAGGTCAAGAAATGGGGACAAATGTAGAGGAAAGGTCATGAAATGGGGACAAATGTAAAAAGAAATGGTAAGAAATGAAGACAAATGTAAAGGAAAGGTCAAAAATTGAAGACAAATGTAAAAAAAGAAATGTCAAGAAATGGGGAGTAAGGTAAAAGGAAAGGTCAAGAAATAGGGACAAATTAAAAAAGCAAAGGATAAACCAAAACTCTATTTAGTATTTCAAATTAAAAATGTCTTTTATTTAATTGGAGGATAGTATAATTTTTCTGCAAATCAATCTTGAGGACTTGACATTTTGTGTTAGCTTAATACCAATTCTGAACTGCTATTAACTACTATTGTTACCCCGAGAAGCGACCATGAAAGCTGCAACCTCTGTCATAGCCTCTCGGATGTCTTCGTCTTCGCTGAAATTGTCATTCGTTGACGTTAGAGGTAGCTTGCTACGTTGAGCAAGTTCTTCTTCTTTAATACGCTGGGCCAATTCACGTCGTTGATTATTTAAGTATTGCATATTTCTATAGTCGTCATCTTTTATTTTATATTTATCAGACTTGGGCCTGTTTTTTTTCTTTTTATTTTGTTCTGGTGAAACCGCAGCTTGGTCGTCAATAGCACTGGAGCGATTTCTCTGTCCCCCTCCCTCTTCGTCTCCGTCTCCGTCTTCTTCTTCTTCTTCTTCTTCTTCTTCTTCGTCTCCGTCTTCTTCTCCGTCTTCGTCTTCTTCTCCGTCTTCCTCTTCTTCTCCCTCTTCGTCTCCGTCTTCTTCTTCCTCTTCGTCTCCGTCTTCTTCTTCTTCTTCCTCTTCGTCTCCGTATTCTTCTTCCTCTTCGTCTCCGTATTCTTCTTCCTCTTCATCTCCGTCTTCTTCTTCCTCTTCGTCTAAGTGTGATAAGCTTTTTATTTTTTTTTTGAGCTTTTCATCTTGTATATGTGCTGCATAAGTAAGTGCGTTTAATGGTGTTACAGTGCTGCGAGGATCGTGAGTTTTTTGTTTAACTTTGCCAAAGTGATCCTTGTACAAATATTCGTCTACATCGTTTTCAATTGTCGAAGCAGTACTTTTTCCGCCTTTATTGTGCTCTAGCACTGCTTCAAAGTATCTATTAATATATCTTTTTACCTTTCCAACATCTGATTTTAAACGTCGCAGAATTTTTTTCACATCGTCATTATCATTAAATAGCTTTCCTCTAAGAGTATTATCCTTTTTTAATAAACTTTTAAACTTCTTTCCCATTTTCTCAACTTCCCTTTCTATTGTGTCTTTAATTTCCTTAAGAGCACCTTCGTCTTTAACTCCATTCATGTCATTTAACCGAGTAATCGCGTATGACATCATGTCGGTTGATTCTACAATCAAATGTTCGTCTTTCTTAAAAACATATTCTTGGTCCTGAAGTAACTCCCGCATTGCTCCGAGTCTGGCAGCATCAATGGTTTCTAACATAAGTTTTTGTTGTTCATATGTTCTATTATGTTTTACTGGATCAGCATAGTACATGTACTCTGACATTATCCTCGCGGTGTATCGTGAAATAATGTGAACTATTGAATTCAAATCTCTGAAATACTTTTTCGCAAATAGCATCAAATGACGATCATCCTCGTAAAAATGTCTACCTCTTTGAAAAATACGGTTTCTAAAACCAAGTACATCAGGGATATACCTTTTACTCTTAGAGTCTTTATAGTATTTTCCTAGCTTCTGATAAAGTTCTGTATTTAACATATCTAACTTTTCTGAATCATAAGTAAAATATTCTTCATTGTAAACATCGACTTCTCGTGCTACATGTTGAACGTACTCTAAATCTGTTTGATTCTTTTGATCATTGACATAAGTACCCAAATCGTAAAGTTTTTCCTGTGCTAGATTAGTTAGGAAAATTGGTGAGGCGTTTTCTTCAAGGAGAAAAAGATTCTGTTTATGCAAATCGCGAACCAGTTGCACGAAGATTTGTGAAAACCACAGAGTTATATTTCTTGGTTTTACAAATTTTGAAACCTCTTTTGGATATCCAAGAAAATATTTGAGGAAGCGTTCCAGACGCATGAGTCTTGTATCAGAATTTTCTCCTCTAATTAACTCCTTTAGCTGAGTTGTCGAGTATGGGAGTTGATCAATTTTTGAAGCAACATACCTTTCATTGAGTTTTTCATACTTCTTGCCAATATCTTCAAGTTGCTTCGACTCTTTTGGGTTGTTATTAATAAAGTAAGAGAAAAAAGATTCGTTGCTGTTCAAGTCTGGCGATAGATCGGACAATGGTCGAATAGGGATTCTCGGTTGATCCAATTTATCAATAATTTTACTTATATCCACTAATCGAGTGTTACGCTGCGACATGCCCATTCGTTTACAAGACATCTCAAGAGCGACAACAACGCCTATGTCAATATCATTCTGAACTTGCATCTTTCTTAATTCGTTATCATTGTATTCAATGGTCCGAATATATTGACCTTCTTTGAAAGATAAAGGTCGAAAGGTTATGTTGGAATCATTAGAGAGTGATCCAAGCGTGCGCTGTTGCTTTCGTTGTCTTTCCTCGACTTCATTTCTTGAATGATAAAGCCTTTGTCTTCTCTTATTCGTGTTTTCAGCTTCGTTTAGTAATTTGGTGATACTATCGAAAGCAGAACTCTTGTTTCTTGACATCTGTCTCTTTGTCACTCGAAAAGAATATAACTTAAGATATTTCACTTAAAATTAAATCGATATATAGTTCATTCAAGGGTGTCTTCTCCATCACGTTGACTATAGTGAGAGCTTATTATCACTGATGTCTCACTGTCGTCAAATTTGATTTCTGAATCTTTAGCTATAAAGTCTTGGATCGTTTCACATACTAGTTCTAGGCCAGCTTGCGCTGAGATATCATTCTTGTAGGTTATCATGAGATTAGATAATCCAATAAGAACTTCCTTCAGTTGTCTTGATAACTGTGATCTTTCTTTTTCGGACAATCCTTCCTGCAAAACACAGGAGTTTACTAATTGTGTGATGGAATCGATTGTTTCAGATCGACTCTCCCCTAATACCATCCTTACAAATCCGAAGAAAGATGAGGCATCGTCTACTGCAAAATGATGCATCCGAGTTCTTAGCTTTTGTCCTTTTTTTAAACTAGAAATGACTTTCAAATTCCGAACCCTCGCTGAGTCTATCGAACGATACATTGGACCCTTTTTTGTCTTTCCTGCTTTGAAAAATATCGGTTCTGTGTTTGCTAAAATTAATGGAATGACTTATAATAAATTTTAATAATAATAATAATAATAATAATAATAATAATAATAATAATAATAATAATAATAATACTATTAATATTAATATCAATAATAATTATATTTCTTTAATATACTTAGTCTTCCGTAAAATCAAAATATTTTCCTCTTAATATCGAAAGAGAGTAGGAAGTTAAAGGTTTATATCTTATGAACTGCAAATCGAAGTACTGTGCGTAGTGGAGCTAGTTATAAATGTATTTCCTTTTAGTCTTTAGTTTTAAAACAAATATGTTTATTATTTAGTAAGATAAGCCAACATTAAGCAAACAAGTAATTACCTATTAATCTCAGGAGTGTAAATGAGAGACAGATTTTCTTTTGTTGTTTTTCCTAAATAAGAAAAGAAATCTACTATAGCCTATAAAGGGCAAAAACGAGAACAGGTCGCAAACCTCGTTTAATTATTTCTACCTCACGATCAACGTCAGTGCTCGCAGGTAATTCATACATCTCGTCACTCTGTGTGTCTGGAATGCCAAGAAACGACACCTCCGTCATTTCACTGTCATCTAGACGACTGAGTTGGGACATAAAAGAAATCCGTTCGTGAGTTGGCATTTCTGTAAAATTTACTATAAAGGATTTTTTCAACCCCAATTTAGCTTTCCATCGAAAATTAAGAGGGTTTTGATGAGCAATGTCGATTTCATGCACACTTTCATCGTCTTTAGAGTACTCCTCTTTAATATATTCAATAGAGAAGGGGATACCAATGTTTTTTACAGTACTTACAAGATCCACCTCCATCTTTGTAACATATCCAGTACTATATCTAAAATCCTCTTCACCGCCAGAATCATTTTCTTGAAGATAATCACTAGAATAATCATTTTCAGAAGTGATTTTATTCCCGATGATACTCTCTAAATTAGCTACCGAGGTGAAACCATAAACATACCAACCTCTAGCATGGAAAATCAGTCTCGGTGCAACTTGTTTCCAAAGTTCTAATATTGTGACTCCGAAAGACTCCCAATTTTTACTCGGGACGGTAAGAGTCATATAGCACTTCTTACCACTCTTTGGAGCAAAAACAACACTAAAACAATTAGAGATTCCATTCGCAGTAGGTGTATTTACACCAATACCTATTTCTTTCCCTATCTTATCGAGACGGCAATGATAGAGTTCTTTATCATAAGCCGAAAGCTGAACCTCGATATTATCGAACAATGGGGTTGGATTATCTATAGAAGGAGTTGATAACGGGAGAATGAAGTTACGTGTCATATATCTCTCATCTGTCCCATATTGAAAATTTGATCGATTCAGATTCTCAGGCAAGGGAATTTCTGCTAATTCGCAGCTAGAAATGACTGAATTATAGACACGATCAGAAAGACCATTACAGTTTTGATCATCGATGATGACACTACCTGCTGTATACGTGTATCTGTTTTCATAGATACCTGCAGTTAGAGCGAGACTAACTAACATTCCAGCCTCCAGTTTAGCTGCACTTGATTGAAAAGTGATAACGGTGATATTCTCTCCGGACATGAGAACTGGGAGTTTCGAAGAAGAGTCCTCTTTAGGTTCCTCATCATTATTATTATTACTCACTTTGACTCTTTTATTTTCTCCATTCTCCTTCAGTTGGATACTAGTAGGAGTCTTATTAGCACAAATTGCTTTAATCTTCCAAAACGGCGTTCCAATGTTTTTACCGTGTTTCGTTCGATCTTCTTTGACATCTTTAATAAAGACTTTCACAATATCTTGACCCGTTCCAACTCGCCCAGAAAGCTTCGACGGTGTTTTATAAATCTTTCTCTTCATTGAAAGAGACATTTCTCTTTTTTTCCCGTTCCGCTTCCGTTATGGATTGAAGATTCTATCGTTCGCAGTATTTCAGTTCTGTATTCCTTGAACGAGTCATGTCAAATTGAATCAACTTGATTAAATAATTTAAAGCCATGAGATCAGGTACTTTGTTCTGTTATGTAATTGTATCAACAATAAAAGTAATGGTTTATCTTAATTTAACAAAAGAAAGTAATAGTGCTTAACTTTATTTATGTAAGAAGACTATTCCTACAATGGATTATTTTAGTTATATTATTATAACATATTTGTTTTTAATTAAAACAAGTTGATTTTAGGTTTTAAACTTTTGTCTCTTAATAAGGAATGGCTTAGCATCGTTTATTCAGTCTATATTATAAAATCGATGGATTATAGGGTACAAAATTACTAATGACTACTTAAGATAATAATATAATGGAAATAACTACTAATCATGAGACTCAGTATATTAAAAAACAATAGTAATTAAATCCTTATAATGGCTTAGCATCGTTTATTCAGTCTATTTTACAACATCAATGGATTATAGGGTACAAATTAACTAATGAAAACTTAAGATAATAATATAATGGAAATAACTACTAATCATGAGACTCAGTAGATTAAAAACAATAGTAATTAAATCATTATAATTACCTTGTTCCAATTTACATGAACCTTTAAACTGCTTAATTTAAATAGTACTATCATTTTCTTACAATTATAAATGCGTATACTGATAATTAATTTGCTTAGTACCTTACGGTGTCTTAATTGGTTAGTTTAAAAATGATCCAGAAAATTGTCCATAAGAATGCGTTTAATATCATCATATTTATGATAATCAGCCATATTAATAAGACATATTAGTATATGATTACATTTGCAAAGAAAAATATTTCACGTACTTATATTCGAATAGACTCATTATTAAATACAATCTCTATTCAAAACCAGCAGATTCAAAACCAGCAGATTCCAAACAGCAGAACGTAATCGCTGAGAGAGTTGGTCGCGGTCCTCAGGTTTTCGAGAGTACTTGCTCGATCCTCTGCTCTCTTCGGTGCTGCTCAGGTTTTCGAGAGTACTTGCTCGATCCTCTGCTTTCTTCGGTGCTGCTCAGGTTTGCGAGAGTACTTGCTCGATCCTCTGCTTTCTTCGGTGCTGCTCAGGTTTTCGAGAGTACTTGCTCGATCCTCTGCTTTCTTCGGTGCTGCTCAGGTTTTCTAGCGTACTTTCTCGATCCTCTGCTCTCTTCGGTGCTGCTCAGGTTTTCGAGAGTACTTGCTCGATATTCTACTTTTTTTTGTTGCTACATTTTCGTCCTGTTGAGGTTAGCCAGAGAACTTACTGCTCTCTGGTGCTACTCTTTCTTACTCTTCTTCTCTTTCACTGTCCTGAGGTTTTCGTCCTGCTGAGGTTCGTCAGAGAACTTACTGCTCTCTGGTGCTATTCTTTCTTATTCTTCTTCTCTTTCACGGTCCTGAGGTTTTCGTCCTGCTGAGGTTAGCCAGAGAACTTATTGCTCTTTGGTGCTGCATTTTCGTCCTGCTGAGGTTAGCCAGAGAACTTACTGCTCTTCGGTGCTGCATTTTCGTCCTGCTGAGGTTAGCCAGAGAACTTACTGCTCTCTGGTGCTACTCTTTCTTATTCTTCCTTCTCTTTCACTGCCCTGAGGTTTTCGTGAGTACTTGCTGTATCCTCTGCTCCCTTTGGTGCTACTCTTTCTTATTCTTCTTCTCTCTGGTGCTGCTGAGGTTTTCGTGAGTACTTGCTGTATCCTCTGCTCCCTTTGGTGCTGCTCTTTCTTATTCTTCTTCTCTCTGGTGCTGCTGAGGATTTCGAGAGCACTTGCTCGATCCTCTGCTTTCTTCGGTGCTGCTCAGGTTTTCGAGAGTACTTGCTCGATCCTCTGCTCTCTTTGTTGCTGCATTTTCGTCCTGCTGAGGTTAGCTAGCGTACTTACTGCTCTCCGGTGCTGCTCAATCTATCTGGTCAGGAACAACGATGGATCCAACAACAAATCATCAAGTCTCTTCAGAAGAAACTTTTGCTTTGAAGATTAATGCTCAAGTTTCATTTGAAAATGAAAACTCACTTGAGGAGATAATGGATCAAAAATCTTGTTTCAATAATGAAACACCAAGAAAAGTATTTGCCGAACTGAAAAAACTATGTGAAGATGAATGTCTGAATCCTGTGTACGCAAAAGCTTTCACTACATATCCTATACGGTTAAGCGCCGATAGATTTGTATGCATTACGAAAATTCGCTTATTTTGTTTGAGATATGGAAATCTGAGTTATCATTGTCCGATATTGATGTATTTAATCAATGACACACTCACGGGTAAACTTACATCAAAAAATATCTATATTTTTTTGTGTGAGATACTCGTGCGATTTATGTCACTGGAACAATTACAAAACGACTATGACGATGTCCTTAAATCGATCACTAGTTTAATAGATCTATGTGCAAAACAGGCAAGGGACAATTGGGATCCGAAGCACGGAACAACATTAGAATCCGAACTGGCAAGACACATGAGACAATCAAAAAGAGTCCTACATTCTGATAAGTTCAAAGTTTTGGTGGCAGGGGACTCCTCAAATTCTATCTACAATAGTGGTATTTTTCTTTTGCGGCCTATTTTAGATCAGATGTGGGCTTTGTTTACAAATGAACAGAACCTTGGCGTATTTAAGGAAGTGTTAGTAGTCTTTCTTGGAAGCAATGATCACGAGGTTCGCGAGATGCTACTACTTTCAACCGTTTATGTATTTACCCTTCATTTACAAAGACCAGATACAGAGAGCAAACGAACGAGACAGCAGGTCGATGCATTGCACCAGCCTTGGGTCAAAAGAGTTTCGTCTTACTCCAAATTCCATAATATGATATCCTGTTTGAATTCTGTTGAGATTTTTCAACAAGATGCTGATAAAGAAATTCAAATTAAATTTCTCAGAGCACACAAACAGATGCAGATTATGTTCGAGAAATATTTGAGCAACGTCCTGACACGGCAACGTTCAAAGGTAGAAAACGATTTTACTACTTTACAGATGAAAGAAGCATATGACAAGAAATTCTTCACGCGGATCCGAGAGTTTCGTGAACATATTTTTAAGAAATTGCAAAATGTCTTGGAAGAAATGTCTAAAACAACAACGATAAACGTGGGAAAAATGCTGGATTGTTTGGGGTCCCCAACGTTTATACTGCGCGAAATTATCGATTTCTTTTGTTTTTCTAAAGGGGATATGGAACAAAATCCGTCCATAGTTCCGTCTTCAGAAGCTTACAAGTATCTTGTAGATGAATTTACGAAATGCAATCTACCCAGTATCATGCCCGAAAACAGTGAAACGAATGATGAGACACCAGCCAGTCTTGAGGGATTTTGGCTACAATACAGAGAGGTTACAGAATCAGTCACTCTGATGATAAAGCGTACTGAAACTCAGCACGTTAATCTGATTAATAAACTGAAAATGTCATTGGAAAAAAGGGTTAATTCTCCTCATTCTGATACGACTCCTCATGTGGAATCTTTTCGGAAAAGGATCGAGGGAATTTTGAATGCGGTTCTCTTTATTGAAAAGGAATGTATAGAATGGTATTCTTACGGACATTTAGAATATTTAGTACATCGTCATAAACTTCTGAATACAGCTCTTGATGGGGCAAAAAAAAAAAAAATTGATCATTATTCAAAGTGTCATGCAAACTTTAAGCAAGCCACAAATCCCAATGTAAACGGAAGACGTGATCTACTACAGGAACTGCTTGAGTTTAAAAAATTAGTGGAAAAGAACTTAGATGGCTCGGATGACGACTTGGAGAAACAACAACATGAACAAATCCTGGATCGTTGTGTCAAACTCTGCCGAAAGTTTGTACGAATAGTAAATTTTTGTCCAAAGCCAATCGAAAATGTTCTGAAGATGAGAACAAATCAGTCTGAACATGAAGATTCTATGGACATTGCAGAAGATAATGAATGTGCTTCTGTGGACAATATAGGTGACGGAGAAAATGATACTAGGTCTCCTGAAGGAAATAATGGATCAATTGATCCAAAGTTTTATCCTATAAACGAGGAAGAGAGAAGACAAGAGCTTGAAGGGATTAGTAAGCAAGCTGCTGCCTACGCTGATAAACAAACAAAGGAAGGAACACCGGCATTCACAGATGAACAAGAAATGGCGATTCTGTCGGCAGTGATGCCTGTCGCAGTAGTACGTGATAAAATGACATTAGCCAATGCTCTGAAGATGCGCCATTTTAGATACCATTGCTTACAAGGAGGTGAAAGTGACGAACGAGATCTGCTCTCTATTATTGGTGAACAAGGAAACATCAGCAGTTTCTCGGAAATGGATTTTGAAGATCTTGATAAAGTAAAGGAAGATGTTATTGAGGGTTTAAATCCTGTCGTAGGTGAGAAATCAAATTATTACTTGAAAGACGGAGGTGACATTGAGATGAATGGTGTCGCATGGAGATCCTTTTTCTATTACTTTATCTCGGCGAGAGGTCTCGTTCTTTCGAATGGTTCTGTGAATGTAGCGATTGCTGCAATTCGGTATTTTCTCAGATTCTTTGGGTATAATATCATTGTCAAATCTACACAAATGACGTTGACTGCAATGAATTATTATGAATCAATCGAAGATCTTCTCAAAGCAATTTATAATGATGGTGCCCTACAAAAGACGATTCGTTTATCTGAGATATTGCGACTTACAGATGTTTCTGTTTCTGATGACTTGAAGTGTAACGCGTCATCAATGATTAAGAGAGTTAACACGTATTACTCTATTCAATGTGGCGATAAAGACGAACTAAAACGCGCAAAAAGTACTCAATCATCATACTCCTGTATACTTGGTAAAGTTTTCGGAGCTGTTCGAGATTTAACACTTCTAGAATTTACCAACATCATGGAATTCATACATTATGAGTTTGATTATCCTCTGTTGTACAGAGAAATGGTTGATGTGGTCTACACATGTGCTTCAGGTGAACAGGACCGGGTCAACGTTGTTACAACATACTTGGCATATAAAAATTTCGATACTGCTTTCAAGTATTGTATGAGCAATGAACATGTCCGTCCTTTCATATGGGATGTAGCAGACAACTATAGATTTCTTTTGCATCAAGCAGTTGATCGACAACGCTTTATCGAACACTTTTTCACAAGTAATAAGCTTAAGAATGAGTGGTTAGAAAAATATTTGGACGAAAAGGAGAAACGAAAAATTCGTTCAGCAAAGAGAAAACGAAAAGACGCCGTAGACAAAACACGAGATACAAGTAAGCACAAAAAAAGGAAACTCAGTTCCAGAAGTACCTCTGTTAATAAAGATGATGAGGATGAAGCTGATGATAGTGGAGATAACAGTGAAGATTCGGAAACAGATGTAAGAGAGGGACTTAATAATTTTCCGAAAAGAAAACGTACGGAAAGTACTGATAGTTCGAGAATTTCTGTTGGCATGGACCATACAGATGAGCTTGAACAAGTCTCTAAAAAAAATGTAAGTACTCGACCGACAGGAAAAGGTGTTATAGGTAGAATGATTCAACAAGTTAAAACACATAAATCTACCACAACAAATACGTCACCTCATGTTTCCGAGAAAACAACGGGTAAAGATAATGAAGTTTTAAATATGCATCATGTGGACAGCAATGTGGCGCTAAACGAAGGAACAAGAGGAAATGAAAACGAGAAAGAAGATGAACATGTTACTTTGAATAGCGATACGCTAAATCCCGTTTTCCCAGTGAAAAAGATGTTAAAATTTTAATCAAATGAAAATAATTAAATTTTTAATTAAAATTTAAAAAAAAAAGAATCTTAGAACATACCTTGTGTACTACTTTTAATTGGAATGAAGCTTCCTGTCACCTCATCTCTAACTATGAATCTCTGTAGAAATTTATGAAAGCATAAGAATGATATTGTTATCATTCCAAACACTAAAAGAGATGCTCCAGCGACAAAACCAACTCGCTTGATTTTCACAACTGCCTCATCGAGTGTCTTTATATCTGTATTTGTAGGTGCGTCTGCAATAATAGCTATAGTTTCATTGAAGAGGTAGGCGTTGAACGTGAATCGACTCAACTCACTATCTAACTCTTCAATTTGTTCTGCACAGCTTTGAGGAATTGAACAGTAGTATAAACATAGATCAATAGCCTTCAGAGGAATTGAACAATTAGTTGAAAATTTTACTTCATAACTTTCAAAGGCCGAGTCTGTTTGACAATCTCCTATAACATTAATGTGTAATTCAATGTCTCCTGATTCTGTGATTGTATTAATAACGTAATCGCTACAGTCGGCACTTATTATACTTGCTAAGAAAACCAAGCAAATGTGAAACGGTTTCATCTATTAGCCTTAACTATAAATGATGAAGAAAACCGTCGCATGAAAGATACTAGTATAAAATATAATATATTTATGTCTATAATAAGTAAGCCTATTAGTATACCTGAAACTATTATAAAATATTAAAACATTGTTTTTGTTGTCTATTTATATTCATAAGAAAGAACATTACTATTTAAAGATGGTTTAAATAGTATATATTTAATAGAAATAAGAATAGTATTTATCTAGTTAATGGAAATCATTTCCTTGAAAAGATTATCTCCATAGTATGTAGCTTTATTTATTAATAACTTTAAACAAAGAACTCTTAAACTAATAGTATTTTTTTTTCTATTTAATTTCCGAATTACGCCTTAGTTTACTTAATGTTTTTTTTTAAATTAAAGCTTATTTTAATTCTGTTCAACAAGTTAATAACCTTCACATTTCCTATAAGAATACTTATCTTTATTTGTATTATTTAAAAAAATTGTAATAATAGTACTTATTGATAACAGAACTGCGAAAAATACTAGATCTATAGAATCATAGCTCTGTCTTTGACTCATTGCTACATTTGTTAAATTACCCTGGTACATAAATAACAAGTTTATCTATCACCAGTTTCAAAAGCGAGGTTGAATTCGTTTATATGTTAAAGGAGTGTTGTTTGCACATATCTTATTCTCAGCTCCTGAGAAGTATTTTGATAGAGGATCGATGTTGTTCGCATATCGAATGCCAACTCTATCTATCTGATTCAGAGATTGTACGAGGACCTTGCATTAAAAGACCAGTCAAGGTTTGTCTTCCCCCGTGTCATACGTGTAAAAACGAATCTAGAATCATTCCTATATTTAGTCCAATTCTACGCGAGACTCTAATAAGATCGCGCTGCCGGAAAGTAGTTCTGAAAAGCCAGTCTCGTGTTCATCAAGTTCTTTTATTTTTAGACTCTAGAGAAAGACTCTTGCACATGTGGGTTCCTTATAATGATCTTTATATAATATCATAACTACTCAGACTAGTATAGATTCTCTTCATATTTTGTTTTGTTTTCTTTTCTTTTATGAATTAAACTATAAAGTAGATATGTCCGAAAAGTTAATTCATCAATGTATTTTTTTAATAGCTAAGGGTGAGACATTTGTTTGTAGAATCTGCGGTGCTATACACAAGTGTGGACCTGACAATTGTGATTCCCTCGCTTTCAATCCTGATCATACTCAGGTTTGTCGTAAGACCGGTCTATGCTTTGGACAAAGGCGATGTGAGACCTTTTCGGATCCGTCCAGGAACAGTGAAGAACCCTTCTATTCAAAAAGGGTCAAGCGAGATCAGCAGATAAAGAATAAGCAATTAGATTATGGACTAGTTACAAAAATTGTCGACTGTGCAATTGCGATCGTTGTTCTATCTGATGAAGAGAAATTTGAGTTAGTGCGACAGATACTGTGTCTTTGGGATACCTTTGTAGCTGTTGTTGAGAAGAAACGGCGTTACGTGCATCGTAGAGATAGGCGTTGTTTTATTGTCTCAATAATGCTATCGCTGAGCTCAGGAATGAAAATGAACACAGGGCAGTATATTGTTTTTCCCCACCCTTCAATCAGGATAAAAAAGTTGAATAAGAAGAGTAGATATTCTGAGTTTTGTGTAAATGATATTCGTCATGGGAGTAATTTAATAAAAGATGTATTCAGCAACTACATCCTCGAATCTCACTTAGCGATAAATCTAAGTGGCATTTATAAGTAAAGAAGTATAAATATGGAAGTAATGTGTTTTTTTTTTAAATTAAAGAAAGAAAAAGCAATACATAGTAAATAATAGTTAATGGCTGAGACATTCCTGTTTTTTGTTCCGGATAGTAATAATAAGGATAATAAATATTATAAAGATATAGTATTCGAAATTAATGCAAAAGGTAAAAATGAAGAGAGCGATCAGGTAAGTTTTGAAGGTGTATTGCGGTCGGCACCATTTGTTGTTTTTATTGTTCCAACATCAGCACTCGTGTCTTTCTTTGAGGTCTTTCCAAATGCATCAAATGAGATTCCGAATTCTATAGATGAAAGGTTCTTACAATATTATGGTCTTTAATATTATTTCTTTTTTTTAAAAGGAAAAAAAGAAAGCTATTTGAATAAGCAAAATCTAATTTTAATTAAAATTACAGCTATTAAATTGTATCATTGTAAAAGAAATTTCTTCCTTCATTTCTGTTAGATCTTTCATATTCCCGCGGCCTTTTTCTACTGTTCTGCGGAAGAAAAATACTTGCGCGCGTGAGGTAATCTTGTGGATAAACACAAGTGTGATTACATGGGTTCGTACTTTTCGTAAGGGTATTTTCAACTGAATACGAAGCTGTGTCGAAACCACAATCTTTAAGGAATTCTTGATAGAAATAGTCTTCAGGATTTCCATTAGTAAAGAACATCGTAGGACCTTGACGTTCAAAAAACTCATTGTGTTCTGATTCTGATACTTTCGAAGCAGAAGTAGATACTGCTACATCAATATGGAAGCATTTATTAGGTCGTGGGCGTTTATTATAGGTCTCAAGTCGGTAAGGGAAGATTCGGCTTGGGACATTCCCTGTCAGTAGTGAACATTGTTCTCTAGTATAATGGTTACAACAAGATGCATAAAATGCTTCCCGTAGGATTTTTTCAGCACTTATAGTACAGACATATCTCCCAATGTCATTCTCAAATTTGAAATGTTTCTTGACAAACTCTGCATTAATCAAGAGTTGCTGTCTAGCGTAGTCTATTCGAATGAGAGGTTTAAGATCAAAGCGTAGTGTTTTCAATTCATTGAAGGCTACTTTTAAATTCTCTATACTCAAAATTTCATCATAAGAGCTAGCTGCAGACTGAATTTCTTTGATTGCTTCATAAACATGCCGTTCGTCAAAGAAGACCGGAGCAGATTCCCAGTATCCATCCCGTTGAATCCATTGGTCGTCATCGCCAAACTTTTGGACTGTCTTACTTACTAAATCAACAAAGACCTCTAGGGCTCTAAAGTTATGCATCCTGATTATCTGATCAGCATTGATTGAGAGCGTGAAGTAAGCTATTTCCTCAGTACAAAAAAGGTAAGGTTGTATTAACTTTAACCTTTCCCAAGCAGCTGGACTATCAAAGAGTAGTGAATGATCTGCGTCGTAACCAGATGAGGATTGATCGTTGACAAACTTATCAACAGCATTCATGATAGTCAAAGAACGTGCAAATCTCTGAAGTGCCGAAATATCACGAGTTGCATTCTTTGAGACGCCTACATTCGTTTCCTTTTTAATGTATGTCATGATCTTGTTTTGAACATAACAGAGAGTGTTTAAGTCGACGTCGCGAAGCGCTTCAAGAAATATAGCTTTTTCAACCATGTTTGTCATTATCTGAATAACCTGTACTCTGCGGACCATTGGGTCGGATGAAGGTGACTTATCAATTTCAGGACCTCTTCGCTGTTCTCTACCGAGTGCATTCGTTTGGGTCACTCTAGAGATTACATCAAATCCTTCACGCTCAACTTCATTGACTCTGATAAATAAAAACCTGCTGCGCAAGGCTTCAGGAATCTTATCCATCCTTTCGTTCGTTGCTAAAATCTGACAGCCAACTCGTTCTGAAACAGCCTTAATTGCTTTTCGTTTTCCATCTTCTACAGTGATACTATCCGTTTTGACTATGCACTCTGTCATTGCACTTTTTACGATCGCACTTCCAGTATCAGCTCCCGTGGGGTCATAACCTAATTGATGAGGAGTAGCTTCATCGTAAAGTTTTATAGTATCATTTTCGTCTTGGGCGGTAGTCATTGCCTTTGCAGTTTCATGTGTACATGATTCAGTTGTTCCTGGTAAAAGTAGTTTGGAGATAACACGAAGCATAAAAGATTTACCGATAGCTCCTTTACCTAGAAGACAAACGTGACTGTGGAGATTGAACTTGTATCTGTATGCGTCCATAACACAAACAAGGATCCGAAGAATAGTGCAATGGGTAGTTCCTACCTCAAAGATATCTTCCAGACCATCTAAAATATGAGCAATTAAATTTCCAAAATGACTCATTCTATGATCGAAAACGGGTACTGGGGCTGGTGAGGTCCAAGACTTGATTGAAGTCATTGCCCTTGCCATTTCCTTAATTGGTTCAGAAACATGTGCTTCTGTAGACCATGTTTTTGATAATCTCATCATAGACGAATCTCTGAAACGACGGAGTTCCATGATACATTCGTTTGGACTGTAGTTGCCACTTTTCAGTCGTTCAACTAAATTCTTATGCCTATTACGTTGCGCATAACCAATGTCCCGAAGATCGTTGTACTTGGGAGACTCCTCTAGTGTAGCAAAACGAAGTCTCATCTCATTTTCATCGCGTAACGTAACAAAAGTGTTACGCATCCCTTCTTCGTTTTGTGCCGTCCATCTCGGTGTACGTGGGAGGGTCATTCCAAGAATTGAGAATGGATTGGCAAGCTCGTCGTCAATGTAATAGACTAGTTGTGGAAACGGAAACTGGCCGGATTCAGACCAAGCTCTCTGAGCTTCATGCATTCCAGGTATGAGACTTTTTTCCCATGAGAAAAACCTATCACAATGATACGGGTGATCGGGAGTTGGAATATATTGAACTCCACCTGTAGTGTCTAGGGTAAAGTCTTGTTGGCGATAATGTTCTCTTGAAATGTTACTACAGAGCTGATACCATTCATGAACCTTATTCAGGAGACGATATGCCTCATAAGGAGGAAGTTTCTCGGGACAAATCTTTTCTTCCTTCTTTTTTTTTGATTTGCTGGTTCCTTTTTTAGCAGGACCCGACATAACGTTTCCTTCAATTGTCATTTCTCCGGAGGATTCTGTTTGAATTTTCTCTTCCTTATTTGTGAGGGTTAGAATACCATCCATTAAATTCAAGTTTCGGTCAAAGAGAATAATATGAAAGCGGACTCCTATACAATCTAAAAGAGAGACATCTTTGATGTCCTGTGAACTTGTAGAGGCGCCCGAACGAAGTAAGTATTCTAAGAAAAGATTATAGCGCCTTCCAAGTCGTGGGAAATACTTTTCGTTCGGTCTATGTGAAAAGAACATATTTTGAGCCAACCTTGCAATAACAGTTATCATCTGCCTATATTTCTTCCCTATTGTATTCGGTCTCGTTTCTAAAAAACAGCTGGGAGAAGGAATAAAAACCTCTGCCGGTAATGTAAAGTGGTACGAGCGAAACGTATTACTACTGTTGCCTTCATTCATATGGAAGACATTATGGCATGGTGTAGATAGTTCCCATAAAGGAAACGGTAAGTTAAATTCCTGATTGAATGATGACATGACCCCTCTTAGTTTTTCATTTGGATAAATCCATTTCGTGTTTTTCCCGAGTTCGAATGATTTCATCAAAACGAAACATCATTATAGCCTCAATTAAATCTTTCTCTTTTTTATTTTTGTAAAAAGGAAAAAAAAGTAATTTTTGCTAGTTATTATTTACATAATTAAAAGGGAAAACTTTTTTCATTTAAAGAAAAGGCTCATCTTTTAACAATTTAAATGGTAAATCTTTTAGGCTAAAAATTAAGACCCCCTCTGTTTATATGTAGCTATTAATAGTTACGTTCTCCCTCTTTCTTTTTCTGTTTCTCTTTAAGAAGTGCAAATGAATCCTCAAGAAGAATGAGGCGGTGGACTTCCAATTGGTGGATATTCATGTGACCCAGAAACTGTACAGAATCTGGATGTCCAAATTGATTTTAGTCATTGCGCAGATTACAATTGGACTCCTGCTAGGGTGTTTCATAATACATCCACTTTTCTAAAACTTCATCCTACAAATTCTAAAGCGATATTTATTTCAAGGAACACCAGCAATATCCTAAATTCTAAGATTTCTCATCACTGTAATGGGAATGTCGCTGGTAGTCATTATGAGTGTGACTTAGGAATCTCGATTATGAGACAACAGTTATTGACTGAAAGTATTCGTCAGCAAGTTTTACATTTGCAGTATGAAGAACTAGAGAATTTCCCTCTTTACACTTGGATGCGGATAATTTTAGTTTTGCAGCTAAAGTTCGAGTTATCGGTAGATTTTATCCCTGTTTCTGAATCTGGAAACAAGCTAGAATGAACTATCGTTAAATTTAGAAGGAATATAGAGACAAATGTTTTAGTCAACAAACCTATAATTATTTGAGGAACCTAGAAACTTTGGCACGCTACTTCCAATACCAAAACCTTTAACTGCTATTGTCCCGACACCTGAAATTACAACAGAAAAGATCCCAATTGAAGTTATTGGATTATCTGAAATAGTATCAATTATAGATGATGATACTTGATTTGTTGGTGCCTGCGTTACAGCCGGTGTCATAGAAGGTGTGGATGTGTAAAGTAATGTTGGTTCAAAAGTTGGTTCTTCAGTAGGTAGATTAGTTGGTTCTAAAGTCGGTTCTAAAGTTGGTTCTTCAGTAGGTAGATTAGTTGGGTCTTCAGTAGGTAGATTAGTTGGTTCTAAAGTCGGTTCTAAAGTTGGTTCTTCAGTAGGTAGATTAGTTGGTTCTAAAGTCGGTTCTAAAGTTGGTTCTAAAGTTGGTTCTAAAGTTGGTTCTAAAGTTGGTTCTTCAGTAGGTAGATTAGTTGGTTCTAAAGTTGGTTCTAAAGTTGGTTCTTCAGTAGGTAGATTAGTTGGTTCTAATGTTGGTTCTAAAGTTGGTTCTTCAGTAGGTAGATTAGTCGGTTCTAAAGTTGGTTCTTTAGTAGGTAGATTAGTTGGTTCTAAAGTTGGTTCTAAAGTTGGTTCTAAAGTTGGTAGATTAGTTGGTTCTAAAGTTGGTTCGATAGTTGGTGTCGTAGAAGGTACATAGGTAACCGGATCTGTTACCGGGGAAAGTGTTACTTCCATCGTAGGTGTAAAGCCCGGGACACCTGAAACTGGTGCCTGACTTGGTGAGGAAACGCCGCCTCCTAAGTTATAAACCACAACTGGTTCATATATTATTGTGTCGTTAGAATCTTGTAAAAGTCCTTTAAGATTTGATCCCCAGCATAAGACTCTTTGTGTACTTGTATATGTAATACACACTGCTTCGTACTCTGCTATGTATATCGACTCGATTTCTTCCTCCCATTCATATTCTATCCTAACTGGTTCCAGGCTCTGAACAATATTTGAATTCCCGAAAATTGGGAAAGAATCACCTCCTAAGCATTCAACCTCCATAGCGTCGATCACCGCACAAAGGAGTCCAATTCTGGAATTAAGACACATGGAAGTTACATTCTTTCCTTCAAAACCTATATTTTTTTGGATCTGGCGATCCGAACCACTCGACTCTCCGTCTCCAGTCCGAACACCGTTGATGTTTGTCCCCCAACAATACATTGAAAGATTCTGGGAATTGAATCCACAAGCAATTTGATCTTCAGCAGTAACAGCACTGTAAGAACCTGCTAGCAATGAAAAGTTCCCCAGGCCACTTAGAATTGGAAAAGGTAATGCATGATTTGTACTTGAATCTTTTCCAAACATATCAAAGACATCTGACAGAGGAATATCGAAACCCATGGGGTAGCCCCAAGCAAAAAGTGAACCTTCTGAATTTAACCCATAGCCACCTGAGTACAAAGGGTCAATCTCGAGCCAGTTTCCTGTAAAATTACGCAGATCAGACACAAAGTTATATGTATTATAGGTTTCTGAATCATAGAAGTAATATTGATAATAAGAGTCTTGTTCTTCATCTGAAACGAAATTCACGCCAAGTGAACCCTTTTTATTATAGCCCCACGCAACTACTTCTGTTAGGTTTCTGGTCCAAACATAAGTTGCCATAGCATCACCTATTTTTACTTTACCTGCCCCATCCAGTCCTGGTATCTTCTCGAAACGATTGGTTATATTCCCAAGTGGACCTAGTTGGAACTGTCCTTCACCCCCACAACAGTAGACATCACCATCTTCAAGTACAGCACAGGCGTGAGAAACTCCTAGGTCGAAATCTATAACTTTCGATGGAAGGTAGTTCAATTGAAGTGGACTTTGAGAAAAAAAATCATAACTTTTTTCATCAATGCACAATAAACCCAACATATTGCATCCCCATGAACTCAAGATACCTGTTTGCTCGTCCAAGTGCATCCACGTAGAGGTGTCCATAACCGTTCTGACGTTTCTGATTTTAGAGGATACATAGTCTAGACAACAAATCAAGATCAAAACAATTGTAAAGTAAACTCTTTGCATATTTATATCTTATATATCTGTACCTTTAGGTTCTACATAAATATAGTAAATTATCTTCCATTAAGTTTAACTGCATTCTTATTATCACGGAAGATACAATAGAACAACTAATAATAAGAAGAAGTAGAAGAATAGAAGAGACATCCAATACGCATATTCTGAATTTAATTTTTAATAAAAATGGTCATGCAACTTAGCAATTCAGAACCAACTGGGGGAATTTTTCTAGGAGATGACATGGTAGTCCCAGAAAGCTTTGAGTTGCGGGACTATCGAAAACTAGGAACAGAAAATTCATCAAGTCTTCTTTGGAGGAATGGCGCAATCTATGACGGTAGCGCATTTATCATACCCATTTCTTTGAACGAGAGTGACGAAGACTTTGGAGAAAACTTATTAGGGGACTCTGAACAGAATCGTGTGATTGACTATCTTATTGAGTTAGAAGAGCAACTTGGTGGAGTTGTAAGATTCGTTTTCAATCATGAAAACAACACCCTGGCAACACAGTACGGTTTAAATTACATCCGCGTAGGCCGCTGGAATAATCAATCGGGATGCTGGAGCTGGGTAGGTCATGCTGTGAAGGAATCGTTGCCACAAGTTTTGAGCCTTGGACCAAATTGTGTCTCAAAACGTGTTGTTCAGCACGAAATATTCCATGTATTTGGATTCTACCATGAACATATGAGACCAGATAGAGACAAATATATAGCAGTTCACATGGAGAATGTTGCATCGGGGTATGAAGCAAATTTTAACATAATCGACTCTATGAACACGCGCAATACACCATATGACATACACTCACTTATGCATTATTCTCAGAATGCATTTTCCAAAGACGGGTCTTCTGTAACAATGACATCAAATAATAACAATGATCTAGTACTTGGAAATGCTACAGAAACTATGGATTCAGATATTTTGGAAGCTAGAATGTTGTTCAGATGTTTCAATGGGCCACGAACAAATATAGCAACAAACTGCGCTGAAGATTGCCCATGTACAATGGAGGGTGAAGGATTTTGTTATGATGATAGTGGATGTGCTAGTCCACTTTTCTGCGGGCCATTGAACACTTGTATACTTTCCCCAGAGGCTGAACGAAAAACAGGGGATCACGTTCTAACAAACTGGTTGTATTTAACAGACTTATCGTGGATGAACACCACTGCAAATAATCACGGTCAGATACAACCAACAACAAGTCCAATATCAAATTCTGACCAAAATTTAGCAACAAGTTTCATTACCTCTGTTTTTATTTCTTCACCACTTGGAATCAAAATTTTGATTTACATGTTGAGTGCATCGATAGTTGTATCTATTATTATCTTCATCTTCTCATTAATCAATAAATCAAAAGAGAAAAAAAAAGTGACTACAGCCGGTCATAGTTCAGTTGAATTAATTCTATTTTAATGGGATTACAACTTTACTTGGAAGTTTATAATCTTTAAATGAACAATGAAAATGCATTTTCTTCGAATAAAGTTCTTCAATATCAACTGAAACCCCCCCTGCTTCAGAATATACTCGAACTATCTTACCAAGCAACCATTTTGAACTTGTACTATGACGAACTTGAACAACTGTCCCCTCATGAAAATAATCTCTCCATTGTCTAGTTTCTGAGCACGAGCTTATAAATGGATAAAAAACATTTCTGATTATACAACCACTCTCGACTTCCTGTACTGTATAATAGGAATAGTCTTTTGTATGATCGAGGACTTCACATTTTAAAGTACAAAAATTAGCTGGATCCGAATCTACAATGTAGTATTTACATAAATATCCTTTATTCGAGCGGGAATTTAAGGGTAATTCATTGAGCGTTTGTTGTTGTAATGAAGACTCTGATCTGATATTCCCCATTGTTTTGCAATGGAAAGTAAATTCAACTCCCTTCAAAAAATCTTTCTTTTTAAAAAGGAGTTATATGTTTAAAAGTACGACCATGAGTCACATCCTACATATTAATCATAGATATATTCCTAACCACAATTAATACAAATATAGGTAGGTTTAAATTTAAAAAGAAACCTTTTCTTCATTAATATTTTTTATTTTATTTTTCTATAACTATTTAAATATAAAGATTTCCTCTATTTAATCTTTTTTTTAATTCGATTAGTTTTGTCTTCCTTTTTTGCGTTTTAAGTCTATCTTCCATTATATAATAACATCGATGTAAATAGATTTTTTGCATCCAGAGGAATACCATCCTTACTTGCTCCTTGTAGCCATGTCGAGAATGTCTTCACAAACTTATCATAATACGTATCGTGAGCGGAGAACAACACACAGAATGTAAGCATGATTCTTACAAGAAACCTAAAAATTGTGAAGGGGATAATAGACATAGATGAGGTTTTCATATGATCATCCCGAAAATATGTTCCAGTCAAAGAGGCTAACCTATTAATGTCTTCAAATGAAATCGTCTGTTGGTCACCATCTCTTCCCCCCTCAATCCGATAGCTTTCCAGCTCTTTGTGAAGTTCTGTAGTTCTCCTTATAATTTCTTTTTGGTGGTAAAAAACTGGAAATTTTAGAGTACCGCTAATAAACAAATCTTTCGACAGCTCGACGACAACTGCCAAGTAAATGTTCACAGCAGTGACAATGTCTTGGCGACCTTTACTATTGAAAAAAAGGAGAAAGGTAATCTCCGTTTGGATGGATTGGTAAATTGACATATAATGGGGAAAAATATCATTGTCAAAAACATCCAGGAATTTCTTGAAAATATCGTCACATCCGGAATTCGAATTTTTGAGTTCAGAGAAGAATGATCTCAGGAATTGACTTGTTAGAAAGTTCGTTGAAATGATCTCCATCATTTTTACCAAATCTTTTGAGGTAATAGGAAAGTTGTTATCAGCTGTATTTGAGAAAATTGTCTCGGGTAATTTCACATGTTTTCTTGTAGCTATGGCAACATAGTCACAGTTATCCGAAGGTAGCTTAGACCAATATTCTTCATGAAAGTTGGATTTCCAGGAGGCTTGGACGAGACGAGCCATATTGTTCGCACATTGCTTCAAATTTAGAGTGAGTTTTTGGATACTCTGCAGATATTCTTCCAGTTCATCACCATAGTTCTCTTGACTTATACGTGTCTTGATTGAATTGTTGATTTCTGTAGTAATATAAACAGCTTCCTCTAACAATGTCGCTTGAGCTCTTGAGTTTTCCTCATAGTGATCAGAATCAGAATCAGAATCAGAATCAGAATCAGAATCAGAATCAGATTCAGAATCACTGATTACCATATTTTGGATTAAATCAAACAATGTCTGTGTACCATCTTGAGAAGAACCGGTACTGTACTGAAACGTTATGTTGCGGAGAGTGTCTTTCGGGTCGATTTCAAACTTAGTGTAAAACAAATGAAAGAGGTGAGATTGCGAATAATTATATTCTCCCATTTCGTTTGCTTCGACACTCAGTCTCGGTTTGTAGCCTCAATTAAAATAGAGAAAGAAAGAGAAGAGAGAAGAGAGAAGAGAGAAGAGAGAAGAGAGATATATTCTTGGTTCAACCAGTCCTTGATTCCGAAATTTCAAGTAGAGTTTTCCAGTGGTCTATCTTCTTTACAAAACTCGAGTTCGTCCATCAGAGTTTTGGTTTTGAACCCTCTTGAATCAAAGAGGGAATACTAGTTTTTGATATGGAGTTTAGTATTACAGTTTCTGATAATATTATGATTAGTATTGTAAAGGTGAAATGGGCTATTGATATTTCACTCTCCTAAATCGGCCTATTTTATTCTTCGAGAAGAATGAACTAAACTAGCCCAATTATGGAGAGCAAACCCCGAATGCAAGGAGTATCGGGCGACAGAAGTATAGAACAGAAATCACGTCAGGGCTAGGCTGAGCTAAGAGGATAAACCTTATCCAAAGGAAAACATGACTGAAGGAACTCAGGACTGGTCAAAAATTAAGGATTCACTGATAGAAGCAGACAGTCAAACACGGAAGTACTTTTTAAAGTTTCGGTTTGAGGGAGCTTTATCTTTCAACAAGGAAAAGGAGGAGAATGAGTTGGGTAATCAGTGCATAGCCAAACTCAAATCAGATCTTGTGCTTTCCCCGACTACTTTGCGTGATCTGATAGCTATGGGGACCCTATCTACTAGCGAATTGAACATTATTGAAACTTCTCAACAGGACCGCGATAAGTTCAAAATAGGAAAAGTCGATACGGAAAGAAAGACACGGCGATCGACGAGACGAAGTAACATTAGAAAGCCTTTATCCCAACAGTCAGATAACACTGATATATTAACCTCTGCTGTTTATACGGATGACACTAAGAACTATGTGATTATCAAAAACATCTACAATCCTTCGGGTCTCGACGTTATTAATTTTGCATTCTTTCAAGCAGGAATTTTGTTCTTTTCTGACACGATTGATTCTGAGCAATATACTCAAAATATGCACGTTCGTCAAGTTTCAAAGTCACAACTAAGCAAGGTTCCAGAAAAGCTCCTTGAATATCTTGTCCGTGACATACAAATCGACACTGACGTCAAGGCTTACGAAAAGGATCTCCATGGGATGTTTTCCTACTTTTTCAATTGTGTCCTATTGCTTCAATCAAGAACGCGTGCTTTTCTTGAGAGCTGGAAAAAATGTGCCGATGACATTTGTATTAATGACCAAGGAAGAAAACCTGAAGGAAGGGAAAAAATACCAAATATTCTACTCAAGGAAATGATCGATTTTACTTTGGGCATGAAAAGGGATTCCGAGATTATTTACCTTTTCTATGCTCTTGGTTTCGCAACGCGTGCTGATTTTCATTTTATTATCTTCGAAGCGATACCAAACTATATCCAATCTCCACATTTTGTATACCAAGATCCTGCACCTGAAGATCTCACTACCATTCTCCGGGAAATGTTGGAAAAGGTCAATTCAGAAAGTAATTCTAAAAAGGAACAATTCACAATAGTAACTACTCTTTGTGAAGAACTTCTGAAAACACAACTATCTCTTGCGGATCAGAACAAACGAGTTTTTACCAACGATGAGTTGTATAGCTCTAAGATATTTACAGAGTGGAGAATATCTTTGAAAACCGGAAAGTTATCTGTTTGTGAGATTGAGTCTCAAATGTTCTCCTGGTTATCTCAACTGGTTGATCGATTTGATTTAGGAGAGCTTTATAGGTACAGGCTTGTTAAAATTATGCAGACCATGAATGAGGAGTACGGAAGAATCTTTATCATAGCTCACGTCCAGGTTTTGAAGAAAATTACTTTGGAAGAGCTGATTTTGATTCCATGGGTCATTTTTAAGGCACATATTCTCGCATCTTTTTCTTGTGATGATGACGACGAAATTTTAAAGTTGTTTAATATCAAGCCTGAATGCTCGCAAGATTTAAAGGAACTTTTTTTAGACTCTACAAGGAAGTATAGATACTTTGAAGTAATGCGGAGCGAAGATGATCTAAAAAAAGCTCTTGATACGAATTATTATGCCGAAGCACATTATGGGAAACCGCTTTACATGTACTCTTTTCAACATTGCTTTGAGGATATGATTAACTACTATCCATTCTGTCCTTCTGTATACAAGCGATTTGTCATCATTTCTACAATAATGTCGATGAAAAATGAGAGTTTAATACTGGATGAGTTTGACCCAGAATTATGCAACGATACCTATGGATTTCGTTATTTCGTTGGATCTCAACGATGCTTTGTGATTCCTAAACGTCCTGACTATCAATCATTCCTGGGATCGTTCAGGATTTCCACAAAAGATCCAAACTTTATCATCTTGATTTATCTTGTGCAGAAGATTATAGAACTACTTACAAAGGACCTTATCAAGATTATCAGCTGCGAAAAGCTCGAATTCTCTGTACAAGGAGACTGCAAATTTCAAGATGATATTTTTCTGGGGAAATTGATGAATGAAAAAATGACAGAAAGCAAGGAAGGACGTGGTGAAGAAGAAGATGAAGATGGTGATGAAGAAGAAGATGAAGAAGAAGATGAAGAAGGTGGTCAAGATGGTGGTCAAGATGGTGATGAAGAAGATGAACAAGATGGTGATGAAGATAGTGATGAAGAAGATGAAGATGAAGAAGGTGGTCAAGATGGTGATGAAGATAGTGATGAAGAAGGTGGTCAACATGGTGATAAAGAAGAAGATGAAGAAGATGAAGATGAAGAAGGTGGTCAAGATGGTAATGAAGAAAGTGATGAAGAAGATGAAGAAGGAAAGTTGGTGACCTTTTTTAAGCAGATGTGCAGCGAGTATCTTGTGGATCTAAAATGTAGCAGCTTGGGTGATGAAGAGTCTACACTGGACATTCTTTTAACCTTGATGGGTAGTGGTAAAGATATTCTTCCCGAGGAAACTGTCAAGCTCTTAATTGAATCAGCCGAAAATTCGCGCTCATCGTATTTGGCCAACAATTTTTGTACTGCTGATACATATGAGGCCTGGATTCATGCGGTAGATTTAACATTTTCTCGTTGTTCTGATCATGTACCTGGAAAAATTGAATTACCTTCTGTTAAAAGTCATGTTCAAGAGGGGAAGTGTAGTATTTGTTTACTTGAAACATGGAATGGGACAAGCGAATTGATCGAGTTAGAAAATCTGTGCCGGTTGAGAACGAAACATAAAGCACACACTTCCTGCCTGTCGGTGTGGTCTTTAAGATGCGATTTCTGTCCTGCGTGTCATACATTGCCCTTTCTTAAAGCTGAATCATATAAATCGACAAATAAATCAAAGTAATAAGTTCTGTTTAAATCAGTTTATTTTTAGACGAAGCGAAATGTTCAGTTCATGGTTTCCTTTGAGAACGTGGTCAGTTACGTCTCGACGCCATGATACGAACGTAGAGCTTTTAAACCATCGGTTATACAAATTGAAGTATCTATGCTCCAGTCTTCGTAAACAATCATCGAAGTTTAAAAAATTAGAAAGAAGATACTACACAAAGATAGCCAAAGAATTAGAGAGGAAAGATGAAAGAAGCGCTCGCGTTTATGTTCGCCAGAGTGTTCATTTTGGCGATCTTGCACTACGAAGCTTGGAGTTATCTTCACGTGTTGAGATGGTTCATGCCATGACGGAAATGGCAATTCACACGGGGACACTAACTGAAGAAATGGTTAAGACAACTTCACTTATTGCGGCGTACACTGACCCTATGGCTACAATGGAGGATTTGACTGTTTTCGACGACGCATATCAAGATATCATGCTTGCTTGCAACAGCATGAACGCAACATTTAATGAGACTGTTTTATCACATGAAGCAGATGCTGGTGTAAGAGAGAATGAAGTTTTAGAATGGGTCAGAGACAATTTGACTGACCAAGTGTCATCCCAATTCCCTGATGTCCCTTCACACCACGCAGTCAGAGATGAACATGAAATAGACGCTGTACGTGTTCATAAGCTTTTAAAGAGTCATGTCTCTGAGCCTAGCGAACCCCCACCTATTCCTCCCTCACCCCCTCCCCTTCCTTCTCGTCAGCTACGAAGATCTCACACAGACATGTACGGAGGTACTAACAATAACTCTAATAGTCTATTTTGACTCTCCGCTAATAGATAGAGCAAGTTGGAAATCTTTATCTACACGATGTGCGTCACTTCGAATAGTATCAACGGCGCAGCTTATAGACTGATCACATTTTTCGAGCGCTTGAAGAGCAATTCCGCCTACATAAGACGCAGCGAGACCTGTGCCAGAATAAGACTCTCCTTTGATACATAGTTGATGTCCCGGGGCCCATATGTTTGCAGCACGAGCAGGTCCAATCATTCGATCATTTTTGTCAGTTTGTCCAACGATTAATGTATAATTGTTTTTCTTCTTATTATCATCTTTATTGATATCAAAATTAATTCTGTTATTAATAATGATATTATTCTTATTAATATCTTTCTTATTAATGTCATTATTAATACTTTGAATACTCGCTGGAATTACTGTAAGATGCTTTCTTCCTATTTTCTCAATTAAAAGTGAAAGAAGTGAAAACTGCTGAACTGTGAACACAAGTACAGAAGGATCAGTAACTACTGTCATTACTTCGTCGAGGGAAATAATAGCATCTTGTAATGTAGAAACTTTAACCGTTTCAATAATTTTCGCATCGGATGCAAGAGCAGTTACGATTTCGGTTGGAATTGTCTCATTAGAGTTATTTTCAGAGCTAAAGATAAACAATGACTGATTGTATCCAGTGAAGAAAGGTGAAAAATATTCTTTATCCAAAGGTAAAAATTCTTGATCTGATCTATCTAAGTACCAAGGGACTTTTTCTTCTTTGCATGAATTAGGATATATTGAATGAGGCGGTACCTTCTTAAATGTCTCTTTCAATTGCATCTCGGCATCAAACCAAAAACACAAGGTTTCGTCTGCTGGTTCTTTAAAAAGCTCAGTATTGTGAGGCTGGAAAAACTTCTCTTCCCTCTCTTCACTTGTCATCCAAGAGTTGCATACATCAAAGCTCCTCCCGATCTTCACCCATCGATCTTGATCCGCGTACGAGTCAATCGCCGTCACGGTCGAGGTCCATCCAAAAACAGATTTCGCAAAATGTCCCAATCTAACCATGTTATTGTGAATCGAAAACAATCCGTCTCTTCAGAAATGAATTATAATATGAATATATGTAATTTGGAATGCAGAATCTGTCTAGGTGAAATAGGTCCAGAAGCAAATGACAAATTCTTCCGCCCATGTTCCTGCACTGCTCCTATCCATTTTGAATGTTGGCTTCGATTCTTACTCTTTTATTCTAATTCAAGCCGATGTCCGACATGCAATTATGACCAAGTAGGAAACGACTTCTGTTATATTACCGCAGTATTAATTGCAAGATCCTTCACGTTTATCATAAGCTTTGTTTACCTAGTCATACATCTTTTAGGATATATCTACTTAGTGAAAAAGATCATAAGTTCTATTAACTTATTGATAGATGTAATTCGCGAGTGTTCCCTTTGAACTTTACAAGTTTAACCTGCAGTATATCACAGAGATATTTGACCATTTTAAATTCTTCGGATTCGCCTTTGTAATCATGTTCGTATACGATACGTTTTATACCAGCTTGAAGGATCATCTTAGCACAATTTGAACAAGGACTGTGTGTTGTGTATAATGTAGTATTTCGAAGGTCTTTTTTGGAACTATTTAAAAGAGCATTCATTTCTGCGTGAATTACAAAATGTTTTTTAAAAGATTTATCAGAGAGGTTTTCACACGATTCATCATCTCTTCCCCATAAACCAAGATCATCTGACAGCCCATTAACAAGTCCATTATAGCCAGTTGCAACGATCCGCTTTCTTTCATCAACTATTATCGCACCTACCTGTGTTCGAGGGTCTTTAGATCGTTCTGCATTTAGTTTGGCATTAAACATAAAAAATTCTTCCCAATTAATAACGTTTCCTCTTTTTGAACTCATTTCTGACTTTATTTTGTATTGGGAACAAAATATTATTACTTAGACAAGTAAGGTATTAATTACATTATACCAGACCCTTATTATAAAGTATATTATTTATCAACTCGAAAATGAATTAATTATTTTTTTTTCAATTAAAGTATCGCACATATTTATATTATTATTTACTAATAGAATGAAAAAAAATTATTCCTAATATGGTGGCGAGTTTAAAAAGTTTAAAAACGAAAATGTTTAAAATTAAATATAATGGAGATTCGGTAAAATAAAAAAAATTCCCTCTATTATTTTTCATTGTTTAAATATATAACAAGACAAAGAATAATCTGTTTTTGTGTTTGTAAAGACAATGTCTTTTTCTTTTAGAGATTATGGTGACGAATCACACCCTTTAAAAGTTGATATAATTGAAGCTGAAGAGGAACTGAAAATAACTGCAGACCTCCCTGGTGTTTTAAAACCTGACATTTCAATTTCTTTGAACAAAATTGAGAATACATTGAGAATTGTAGCGTTTAAAAAGAGGGAGACTGGTCTAGGTAGTGGAGAATGGTTCATTTATGACGAGCGTTTCGGAGGCGAGTTGAACAGATTAATTCTTATTCCTAGACGCATTATAATACGTGAAGTTGGAGAAATGAATTTAGAAAATGGTGTGTTATCAATTACACTGATTACAATCTCTGCTAAAGAGATTTCCGATAACATAGTATCATTAACGCTGGAGTAATTTAGTATAAGAATCCGCTATTGAGCTTATGATCAATTCTCTGTTTCTAGTAATTCCTGCATCAGTTAAATACCAAAAAAATGCCTCTCTGTGCTCTTGAGTTGTGAATAGCGGGTGCTTCAATTGTAGGAAGACACCTAAAAGTTGGGTTTTTGTAAGAACACTCACGTTCTGATTGAGTCTCTGAGCGGCTACAGGTCCAACACCAGGAAGACTGGTGAGCAACTCGCTCTCCATCTGTCCCTTATTCCTGTATTTTCGTTTCTTCTTATTTAAAAAGAATATTCTTATATGTTTAACTATAACAAACCTTCTAGAAGCTTTTGTATTAATAAACATATAGCCTATTATTATACTAATGCCATCTACCCGAAACAAACATAAGAGATGGATGGAAATGATGAAGTCATGCAAATCCATTTCTTTCCAACTCGGAACCCTTAGCGAGGATTTTCTTTATTTTACTGACTGAGTTTGCCATAGCATATTCCCCATAGTGTAAAGTTTCGTTTCCAGCTCTTTCAAAAAGTCTATAGCTCGGACTTTCGCTTTCAGAGAGCAAAACTTGGTAGCGCTTGCGCCAAACTTTCCCCGGTTGTCTTGCGTCTTTAGGAAGGGCTGGGTGGAGGTTGAGTCTAGTCGCAAGCTTTGTCCAGAACACCTCTTGGAATTCGTTTACAAATACTCCAGAGTTTTCTAGTTTAAAGATCTCGTCCACGAGCAGAGCATCTATCTCATTTAGGGGAATCATGACCAACTATTTTGCACAGGATCTGAATTTTAAATACTTTTCCTTCAAAACACAAGAAGAATCTATCATGGAAGGGGGAGTTAAATATTTTGGGGAAAGGAATGGAAATGTCAACACAGAAGAACAGACTGATTCATTTTGTGCAGTTTGTCTTGATGAAAAGGTCAACGAATTTAAATTCAGTTGCTTTGGCTGTACTAAAAGTATTTGCGCATCATGTTGTCTTTCAATCACTGTTCTGAAAGATACGTTTATATTATACAAATGCCCGTATTGTCGAGCTCAAAATAAGCTCGTAAACGACGACGTCATCCAACTTCTTAGCTCAAATACTGAGACTGAGACTTTCAGAATTAGTGATATTACCAAAACAAATTATCGCGAGTATATTCGTAGATTCAATCATGCGATCGACTGTGAACAGTTCGTGGTCAAGGTTGCTCGGAATCATGAAACGAAAAGTCCATGGGATAATTTGTACATCGAAAACAGTGAAACCCAACTGGCAATATAGATGAATGAACTATTTTAGAATGTTTGACCATACATGTCCACAGTCTATAAATTGGTAGGGTGCTTTTGGGCAGTCTGGGTCAGCGCATTTGAACCAACCTTGTAGAGATGCTTTGGAGATAATAAAGTAGGTGTTATTTTGCTTGTGCCTTCGCTCGCTGTTAAACGGACAGGGCTTGCCCTTGAGAATAAAGTTATAGAAATGCTCGTTCTCCGAGGCGCTTAAAATGCTTGCGTCGAAGTCGGAAAGAAGCTTTTCCAGACCTGGGGGAGTAGAAAGCATATATGTTTTAAGAAACTCTTCTTCTTTGTCAGGTTTCTCGACACCATAAGAGAATGTCTTTAGGGCATGGTTGAATTCGCCATTTTTGGAAACTAAGGGAGAATCGAGATTTAAACTTGGAATACGAGCCTGTAAGAGTGTCATGAATACATACTGTGGATTGTATTTCTCCGGTCCTTTCGTTCCTCTGATGCGGAGCGCTGACTCTTTCGGTTTGTTTTTCTTGTAGCTATAAAGGAGTCGAAAGAGGCGATTTTTTGTATATACCTTAGTATCTAGGTAAATGCAATTACATTTCTTTAAGCAGTCATTGGCAAACTCTCCTACGCTCTTGACACTCTCCAAGAAAAACTCGAAAATCACATGGAATGATAATTTTTCCTGAGTAGATGCGTCAAGCCAATAGACCGAAGGCAAAGAACCTATATCAGGGAAAGTTTCTTGGATATGTTTTGATGCCGTTGAAACAAATGCAGTAACAGATTTCACAAAATCCTTCCTCTTTTCTATAATATCTTCACCGTTCAGTTCTGCGTCAAAATCAAAATAGATTTTTGTTGGTTTATTCCATTGAAGAAGTTCATAAACATGACGGTACCACTTTGTATTTCTATATAGTTGAAAACAAAAGTGCTCATATCCACATGCAAAGTATGATTTTGCGCCCTTAAAACCTTTATCTTTTGCAAAAACTGGTAGCCCGGTTTCGATTGCCCAATTCATTGGCGAAGTTGCCTCTGAAGGAGGGTAAGTTGGTCCGTTCTTAAACTGTTTCATTGTTATAATTAATATTTCTCTTTATTCCATTTAGGATTTATTTATTTATTTAGAACTATTATATCTTGGTTTAATATGATGATAACATAAGTAGAAAATTAATTTTAACGTTTATACTTAATAATTAAATTAGTTAATCAGAATGGTTCTAATTACTGCACCCGCCGAAAATTGTATCAGAGTTCTTCTTTCAGGCTTTAATAAGAATTGGAATACGAGCACAGTCCACAAAGACTTTGTTTGTAAAAATTTACAGATTGTTCTTGAAAAGGAATTCGACATCAATGTAATCAATTCGATGAGAGAATTCTTGGAAGAATCTAAGGGTCCCGAGGCAATGCAAAAACAGGGATTAGTCGATTTAAAAAAGGTCGAAAAACTAACTCTTTACTTTGATAACAAAAGAGAGTATACAGCTGAAGAACTATATTGTCTTAGCCAACTCTTCGAAGTACTCTGGACATGTTTCAAGGATGGAATTAAGAATGTAGTTCTTTACGGCATTCCGGTTTTCAGTTTTAATAGTTTTCCCGCTATTTTGACCAACTTGAACAGTTTAACTCTTTATGAAGCAGAGATCACATCATGGATTGGCTCAGCCGGTTGGCTTACAAGACGTTTCAAAACAGTTCTACAACCTCTGTTATTCGGGAGCCCATATTTAGAAGAACTCAAACTATATGGGCCTTCGGAATACACGATGGAGTTAATTTGCAACTTTTACTACAGTCAACCTTCACATAACCGTCACCTGAGAGTTTTGAATGTGTTCAATGTCGACACCTCTTCAGCAGCGATGAAAAGTATAACATTCCAACTTGTAGATAAGACAGCAGAAAGCTACTATAAGAGCGAGAGATACGACACAAGACCAAATGATTTCACTAAGTCCGGAACTTCCGAAGAGCATCCAAAGAAACAAGCTAAAAATGATTATATCAACTCCATGTTTAATCTACTTGGGCGATTGAATCTTCATGAATTTCAATATTATGATCAAGACATGACCGATGATTTGGATGGTTACTACTCAGAACATCTGAAACCCATTAAAAATCACCTCAGTCTAATGTCACATTTATCCTTTGGACCGATTATTCCTGGAGGAAAACTTGAATCGGAACTTGCAGATTTGGTTAGGCTACCAATGAAAATAACAAAAGCTTTTACCTTTTCTTACACAAAATCTCCAGGAGAAAATAAATCGCAAATTATGAAATCGGCTCAATCAGCAAATGTCGTTGAAGAGTTCCGAGTTTTTGTAAAACCTTACTACGAATCCTTCCATAATTCAGAACTAGAGTTACCCCAGGAATTAAAAAACAATCTTATTAAGAACACTTTGTTTAATATGCTTCAGGAACAATTTTCGAATGCAATGGTTATCTCTAACCGATGTAGCGATTTCATTTCTAACTTTAAGCATTCCTATCACAAAGCCCCTGAATTTTGCAAGGATCACGTCAAGTATGTTCCAACAAATTCTCTCTTCATAAAACTCTACGGCAAGCATAAGCAGTCTTTTACATCTCATGACGATCAAGCCACGTTCGAATCAAACCTCACAAAATTACAAATTCTAGAAAGTGCTATCACGCCTATGACTCTGAAAATTCCAGAAGCGTCACTGGGAATCACATTTCCTAAAATTCTCTACAAAGACTTAGAAACACGAATTCAGAAAAATGTCAACATCAAACCGCCACGAAGCTTCACAAAAACTGGGGCTAAGAAGCTCACAAAAGGGAAACAACGAAAAATTATATATACTAAAAAGGGGAAAAAAAAGATGAAAGAAGCCATGCGGCTTAGAAAGGAAAAAGAGCTAAAGGAAAAGGAAAGAAAAAGAGAACTTCAAAATACAGACAGCGAATCAGAAGGCGATTCAGATTCTGAAACACAAAGCGAAACAGATTCTGAAAAAGAAACCTCTAGCGAAGAAGATTCATCTAGTGAAGAAGAATCAGAACTAAATTCCTATGATTTCCGAAATGCAATGATTCAACGCAGAATCCATCGAGCAATGAAACAGCGAAGAGAGATGAAGTATTCAAAATCTCCAAACTCGAAATCTGTTTCTTCTGCATCTGAAACTTCTTCAGATTCTTCAGGCTCCGATTCTGATTCCGATTCTGATAATTAATTCTGAAATCGACTTCGATACATATATAACCAACTAAGGAAAAGTCTTATTTAGTGATTTAAATTTCGATGAGTATCCAAAATAATAAACTATTTGAAGATTCTAGTACTCTTTTCGAGGATATGCGTTCAACAGCTATCTCTAACAAGAAAGAAGAAATAGCTAAAAGTAGACTTATGTATAGATCTGTCGTTGAACAATATGCTCCTCAATCTATGAATGACCAGACTGATAATTCAGCGACAGGGTATCAAAGAAACCATATCCACCCAGGAGATGAAAGAATCGACACTGTTCTTAGATATTTAGACAAGGTCTATCGGTCCCCGCAGCAACGACAGTTCCATAAATCCATGCTTGCGGCTTGTCTACGTGTTTTCTATGGAGATTCATTTGATGCAGAAAAACATAGGGCCACAGTAAAATACCAATTCGAGAACCGGAAACAACAAGTATTGATTTGTGCTCCCCGTCGAATGGGTAAAACCTTTGCGACGGCACTTTTCAGCGCAGTCATGGCTATTTGCCTTGGAGAAATCGAGATTAGTGTATTTTCTCCAGCACGGCGTCAATCTAGCGCACTTGCTTCTGCCATAGCATCCTTTGTTGATAAGCTCGGAGAATCTGACAGAATTGTGCAAAGAAATGAAGAAAAAATGCGAATCAGAGCGTTAGATGGTACAATTTCAAAAATCAATGCATACCCCTCTGCAACAAGAACGCTAAAAGGTGTAAGTGGGACAATTGTAATTTTGGAAGAGATGGCACAGATTCCTCCGGAGGTTTTGTTTGAAGTCGTTGTCCCACTGCATCAATTAGACATTACTTCCGTCATTGGGATTTCAACAATCACAAGTGAGTCCAACTTTTTTACTCGATATCTTAATCAAAAAAACAAGCATGGTGAACCTCTGTTTGCTGCTACTTACATTTATCTAGCCTGTCAACGCTGCCGAGAACTTGAAATCGCACACAAATGCCAGCATAATAGCCACCTGCTACCTGCTTGGTCGTCAAGAAGAAAACGAAAAATTATTAACTCTGTCATGGAATCTCAAGAAGAAATGCTGGCGCGAGAAATCGGCGGCGTTGCTTCTGCGTTACATCAACGGGCATTCCATGCACGTCTTATCAGACAGTTGAAAGCTACACCGAAAGTAGATCTTCCATATAATGACACTTACGAATTTATGTTTCATGCTATTGATCCCGCCGCTGCAGGGAAATCTTCTGAATTAGCAATTACGACACTTCTCAGAAAGAATGGGAAATATATTCTGATTGGTTTAGATACATTCCCATGTAAAAGTGCGAGCGAAAACCATTCGATGATTCTTAGACACTGTAATACACTTCGTCAGGACACTCGGTTCACAAACGCTCTTTCAGTCTTCATCATTGAAAATAATCTTGGCTTGGAGGCAGACCACATGTCAACTATGCTTCATGAGAATTATGGATACTTTGTAGTAATGGACGAAAGAGATGATAGTCACCACACAGGCTTCAGAACGACTAATTCAATGAAAATGCTTGCCGTGGAATCTCTGCGCGAAAAAATCATGGATAACTCTGTATGCCTTGCTGATGAAAATTGTATGGTTTGCACATCGAGAAGTAAAGAAATGACAGAAGCTATACTTTACGATCAAATGGAAGAATTTAGGGAAATTTTGAAGGAATCTGATGTGCAACAACCGAAAAAATTCTACAGCGGAAAAATTACTGGAAAAGATGATCTCATTATGTCACTCTTGCTAAATGTTCATTGGTCGGGTTTCTTTTTTAGATCTCCTAAGTATGACCATTACCATTCATAGCTTTCCTATACTGAATACTTGCCTACTATTTAAAGATAGTTTCTTAACTTTAAAAAAAACTCATATTAATCACTATTAATCATACCTATTAATGTGATACACATATTTGACCTATTATTTAGTAAGATACTAAAGGTAGCTAACTCACACTCCTTAAGATTAAACACCGCCATTAATGATATATACTTTATAACTGTCATTACTCCCTATCACATACCTTTAATAAGATATTTCATTTTGTCCTAAACAATATTTCCTATTAAGAGGGGAAAGAAATTAGTTGTCCCTTTTCTCCGGACTTTATCAAACCCTCATTAATGATATATACTTTATAAGTGTCATTACTCCCTATCACACACCTTTAATAAGATATTTCATTTTTTCCTAAACAATATTTCCCATTAACAAGGGGAAAGAAATTAGTTGTCCTTTTTCTCTGGACTTTATCAAACTCAATAATGAAGATCGCGAGCCTGTATTTTTGAGATCTTTTTTCCTAATAGTATATATAAGAATGATAAGGCACAAGGTATTAAGCATAGTTTAAAGTGGAACCTTACATGATTGACATTCGGGAGTTGCAGAAACTCTGGGATGAAAACGAGGCTGAGTATGAAAGAATCAGTTTGCTATTAATTGAACTAGAAGACTATTACTATGTCGACGAGGATTTTGAGGCCTGGATTTATACAGAATTAGTAATCCTCGATGAATGATAGTGTCTAAAGCACCCTGATTAGTTTTTTTTTTAATAAAGCAGTATACTTCAGTATTTTGTATTATTTAATTGACAACATTCTTTCTTCATAATAATGATTAGATTTTTTTTTACATTTTTGTATTTTAAGTTAATAATAATTTTATTATTATTTAAAAGGAAATGTATTTTTTCATTTGGCAAAACTGTGAGAATGTGATGTCATCGGTCCTGGTAGAAAAATAATGATTAAGAAAATATTTCAAATCTAAAATCTTTTGATTTGTTTTTAATAAGATAAAGAAAGTTCGATTAAACCTTGTTTTTAATATATAATATAAAAAGTTCGGCTATTTTTTTTTCAATTCAAATGAGTGATCACCAAGAGATAAGTGTAGAAGAGGACATCATTCTTTCTGGGGATGAAGAAGAAGAAATAGTGGCAGAAAGTATACTTTGTAAAGAATGTAATACTTATACACACATGAGTATTGGAAAATGTCCATCCTGTGATACACAGTTTAAGTTTTCCTACTCAGGATATGCGAAAAGTCATGAATTTGAAGGTTTTATACAAGATACAGATAGTCAGGAAGAGTCTAGAGAAGATGTTTCATCAGAAAGTGAATTTGACTCTGAGGGTGGCGAAACATCTGAAGAAGAATACTCCGAAGAAAATGACTCAGAGGAAAATTCAACTATCGACTCAGATGATGAAATGTGTTCATCAGGAGACTCCCACTATGAAGGGGAGGATAATAATTAAATAGATAGTAACATATAACGAGACCATCCCATCATTACTTTATTTTTATTTTTTAAATAAGATAATTGTTTTTGTGTTTTTTTCAAACAAATGAACACAGACAAATTGAATCAAAGAGTAATCATTTGGGACAAAGAACTGGTATCTATTATTCAGAATGCTGGAGTTTTTGCCAGTAGATCGGGTGCGAAAACGGTGACCCCAGCAATCGTTCTGTTGTTTGCTCTTGAAAGATTACGAGATAAAGACGAAAATAAAGAACTTTTTTTATCAACAAAAATGTTTCGTTTCCATCTAAAACTATTGCGACAAGTGTTTACACAAACAGGTAAAGGGGAAACAAACCACTCACTCTTAGAGCCTTCTGAATGTTTGGTCAGAGTGGTTCATAACTCGCTCGATTGTTCTTGGAAATGCAACTTTAGCCAATTCATTAATAATCTATTTTTGAGCTGTGGTTATATACAATGCCTATATAAGAGTTAACAAATTTTGAGTGAAGGGGCTAAAAGAGTAACTTTCTCTCTTTTTTTCCTTTTTTGGGGGGTGAGTGTGTGTGTGTGTGTGGATTTGGGAGGGGGGTAATAATGAAATTTTTCTCTTTCATCATATCTTCCAAACATGGAAAAGAAAGTAAACAGTCTATAAAGGATGACATATCAATGATTTATGATGATATGGGTGCATTTTTATCTACTTTGAAACTTGTGAATGGTGTTACCAATGAAATGCGCCAGGCCCTTTGTTGCACAACAGAGCTCGAGGAGTTACCAATTAGTTTCGTAAGTCCATGGAAGCAAGAACCATTACTTATACTAGTTATTTCTCACTTGCTCTTACTCAAAAGAGGCAGTAACCTACTGACTCCGGAGATCGTACTCTTGGTTGCTCTGACACTTCATAGAAGTGTACATCGGGAAACTAGGAAAAAAAATGTTTAAAAGATTATCATCGTTGCCGAAGGACCATGTAGTTGTAGGGTTGAGCTATTCAGATTCTCTTCTAGATGTAATTAAAAAATCTATTCATTTCGACTCACTCAATTCACCTAGAGAAATAAAAATGGAAGTTTTCATTGACAATTTAATCGAAAGTGTGATGAAATAGTCATTTTTTTAAAAGAAACAAATAGTAGAACGATTATTTTCATGGGTTTTCTTTTTATTCCTTACGGAACAGTATTTATTCATTATTATCACTAACTATATATTGAGTAAAATATTATTGTTCATTACAGAATAAAAAGAATATTAAATCGAACAGAAGTAATATGATGAATTCTGATCCAAGTAATAATTTTTGTAGTGGCTTCTTTGATCGCATTTTCCCTCATTCAACGCACCAAATTCAAAGGGAGATTGAACATCTCCAATCAGATCTAAATAATCTTTATAGTGAGCTACATCAGCATCAAAAACAGGCCTCTGAACTTCGGGTGGCTATCAGGAGGCTGGAGGACAAGTCGATTGAAATGGACCCCAATGGTCTATCACGAGAACAAGCTATTTCGATGAGCAGAGGCCAGGCCCTAAATGAGATTAATCTTATTAGGGCAATTAATCAACAAATACAGATTTTTGAACGCGCACTAACTGCTCTGAAGGGAACACAACTAGCCAGTTCTGTAAAGACTCGGATTAGTGGTTTGCACGACAGATTGAAGAATCTTGCAACGGCAGAACACCAAACTCTTCTGGAAAATCAGATTGATGAGATTGCTGATAAAACAGAAGCAGTTACTAGAAACAATGCTCTGACAAACGACGCATTGATTTCAGCGTGGAGTGTTGATCTAGAACATAATGAAAGCATCCTGGATGAATTTCTATCTGACACTCGTCCGGCTTCAGAGGTTCTGATGCCTCACAAAAAGGAAATTGGACGACTCACAAGTACTCATGATTCACAAGAACATAGAGTAACGCAAAAGCTGAAGACTTCTCCCCACGGGCACTCACAGGTGAAAGAAAAATCCTTCGTACCAGAGTTAGCATTTTGATATATAACGGTCGTGCGTTGGCTTTGGGAAGGAAGGGAAGTGAAATATTTATTTTAAAATTAAACATTTAGTTTATTAGTGTGATATAATATTTGTGTATTACGAGGTAAAAAAGTTTCATGAATACAGAAAGTCCTATCGACAAAAGACGTCGACTACTCGAAAGCCTAAATATTCCTCCCCCCGGAAGTTCTCAGGTTATGTCCCTCGATGTTCAATCCATACATAGTCACATAGCAGATGAACAAGTAACTTTCGAAGATTTATCCGACTTTTCTGATCATGAATGTTTTGCATGTAAATTCATTAGCTCAAAATCGTTGGTACAGAACGAGTCATTTCTTTCTATGATGAAGCTTTATACTGATAATGTCTCATCACAACGAAGGGAAGCAATTTATAAAAATATTCATACTTTTTTCAGCGAAGTCGTCAAGCCAGAAATGGAACGGGTTACAGGCCAAGAGGTTATAGATTGGCCTATAGATGTTATATCGGCTCATTTTACATCACACACAAACTTTCCAACTGACGAAATTATCTCGCAGCTCCAAATCAAGAAAATAATTCGTAGGAGGCTTCTCGACGAAGTAGCGAGGAAGCGCCCGGATGGTACCTACTTGTTTAACACTTCTCACATTAAGACGATCATAGCCCTTGATAAGGAAATCGTCGCTTTACTTAATTCTAAACAACGCCTATCAACAATGGTAGGGTATTCAGAAATTCTGAACTTCTAGTGTCTGAGTATAGTATTTACTCTAAGTGAAAACTTTTATATTCCTTTATTACTATTATTATTTATACTAATGTATCCTAGACTTACTGTAAACTGTAGGAATAACTATAAGTTGGACGAAAATATTGATGGTCGATTTTACGCGCGGTGATCTGTTCGTGACTCAGCAAAACTCTAACAAAAGTTCTGGACGAAGATACATATCACAACAATGTTTCAATCATCAGAGCTTAGCAACAAACGTACTAAGAAAAAGCTTCTAGCCGCTTTCCATTTTAAAAAGGCCAAGAAGTCTGCTAAGTCTGCTGTATTCAAGCTGAAAGGCAAGCAAAACAAGACCAAAGCAAAGGAGGACTTATTGAAGCAACTCTTTGCAGTGATTGAAAAAGACGATGACACGTCTTTTTTCGCGCTCCTCCGTGGCAACGCTGCCGGCGCTGTTCTTGAAGAATTGCTCTTCAAAGTTATTTGTCCATGGAAAGGAGAACTTTGCAACCTCAATTTACTTAAGTCGCTGTTACAAAACACTACTGTCAAGGCAGGGACGAAGTTTATTGATGAAGAAGGTCATGGAGCATATTCCCTAGCTTTTGAGGAGTACTTTCAAGCCGAACGACTAAAAACAAAGTATATACTTTCGGGGGGCATGTTAAATGGTTGCAGTCAGCGAAACAAGGCTATTCTCGAGGAGAGGACTCAGAATCCACAACATGTCATCAACATTTTAGTGGGCAGAAACATCGGAGGTATAAATGATAATTTTGTTGACATCTTTCGCCAAAATGTACTCTACACAGTCCCTATCTTAATCGCTGCTGTGGAAATGCAGGATCATCGTTTTGTTGATTTACTCTTAGGTGCAGGTGCTAGTATCTCTGTTAAAGACAACCATACTGGAGACACCCCGTTTCACATAGCGGGACGCCAAAAAGACACCTATATGTTGCATATACTCTTTCTAGCTGTGAAAACGAAAGAAGCAAAACGCAACTTAATGAGCATAAAGAATAAAAAAGGGGATACACCTTTTCAACTTTTCAGCAAGGGGTCCCACGACTTATTTGGCGATGACACAAACGACGTATTTGGACAGGGATTTTGCGACTACCACTTTTCACTTGACTATTTAAACAGAACCATACAGGATGGTAATTATAGTCAAAGTAAATTTCTAATCAACTCTGGTAAAATTAACCTAACCAGTCTTGATTCGCAAGGGAAAAGTGCCTTTCATCAAGCATGTAGCTTCGACGCATCATATATTGTTGATTTGCTTCTTAGTTCAATTGAGTCAGACAACGACGTGGACAATGTCGCGAAGGTCCTCAATTTACCAGACTTAGAAGGGAACACATGTTTTATGAAATGTGTCCAAAGTCATTGCTCTGCTGTACTGGCATTTTTTATGAAAGACAGCACTCTTGCATCCCTTCTGGATTTTTCTGCTCAAAATATTTATGGTAACACCGTACTACATATCGCACTTCAATTCAACAATGCGAAGGCGTGCTCCGAAATACTACCTGTTGTAGATCTGTGCGTGCTTGATATCAAGAATAATCGGGATTTAGATGTAGTTTGTTTTGGTGAGCATCCAATTATAGTCAATTCGAAGGCTGGTGCTGTTTTTGGAAAGTTTATCGATCAATTACCTCCGAATGAATTGTTAAGAATCAGTCAGGGTTCATTAAGTTGTGCAACAGATCAGCTATTTGAACAACTCGATGATTCAGTTAGCACTCCGCCGATATCACCACTTGAAAAAGGTATTTCTGTCTCAACAGTTAAGAATAATACTACCCCATTGCAACTACCAGAACGTTTGCCGAGTCAACACTGTCTCACACCGTCTTCGTCACCACGATCCTTTCATTCGTTCTTTACCGGAATTTCATCGCAGCCTAACTTATCACCCGGGCTTAACCAACATTCTTTTTTTGATGAAGGTCCTGACAATTATTTTGCTGCAAATCAACTTTCTTATCCCGTTCTATATGATTCATTTGGTGCAAAAATTAATGACTCGGAAACATCTTCACACATCAGTTGCACAAATAGTGAAGCAGATGTCTCGGAAACATCTTCACTCATCAGTTTCACAAATAGTGAAGCAGATGACTTATTACATTCTATCACGTTTTCTTGATCCAAATATTATTATTAATATTATCTTTCTTTCTATCTATTTATCTATCTATCTATCTATCTATCTATCTATCTATCTACCTATCTACCTATCTATCTATCTATCTATCTATCTATCTATCTATTTATCTATCTATTTACAATACTAAATACAGTGTAAAAGAAAATACTATTAATAACATAACCAAACATTTAACTATTTAATAGTATTAAAGAAAAGAAAGTGAGATAATATAATTGTCTACTTCTGATTTTACTTGGTTTTAATAGGGAAGGCTTCATTTTTAACTCCAAAGAGAACAAAAGGAGTGAAGGTGTTTAATACTTATTTTCATTATATTAAATAGTATTTTACTTAAGTGAAAAGTAATTAAATAATGAAAATGGGAAGTCAAAAAGACATCTGATATTATATTTATTATAAAGTAGTTAAACTTGTTTTAATTTTATTTCGGAAGATTTTTTTTTAAGAGATCCAAACCTAAAATGTTGTGGAATTGGATGCTACCGCCTATCGACCGTTCCAATGAATTTGAAAGCCACCTTCTTGCGTCGATAATAATTATAGACGGAGATGGCAACCAGGAACACTTTGAGAAACCATGTCCAAACCAAATCTTTGCTTTTTACAGAGACGATAAACTAGTAAGACGTGTCTTAAAAGCGTGCACAGAAGCGTTCTATATGCAAACGCTGATGAATGAGTTATCAGATATGATTACTTATGATCCAAGAGAGTCACTTCAGTCAATCCCTTCTCACCACTTAGTGACGGTTGAATCAACACATCTGAGCTCTATCAAAGTCGAGAATTCATTTTTTCATTTAGTTGACAATGACTTTCAGCTTGATAGTTGTAAGATGACAATAATTTATGATCCATACAGTGACTCTATTTTAAAGGAGGAATGGGAATACATTTATGAAGAACTATCACATGAGAATGAAAAGTCACGTCAAAAAGAATCCATCTTAACAACTAGAATTTCTAGATCAATTTAATATCAATTTTACATTTACTTTAACTGTTCTAATGGCACTTATTACATTACGAATGTAGACAATCAGCATCTTCTTTTCGCTTTCAGTGAGCTCAACATTTGTCGCTCTATCCAAGTGTTTCACTTCTTCAGTAGTGTCGTACGCGTCGGAAATGACTGTCTCGATTTGTTTCATCCCAAAGTTAGGACTATCGAATGGGAAAACTGAGAAGTCTCTCAACCATTCCTCCTTGATTGAGGATGCTGCAAAGTATGCGAGTTGCGCCTGAAACAAAGGCGGGAAGCTAGACGCAGAATCCTTGAGCCTAGCTAGCTCATTTGTTAGAAAGGCACCCTGACGCGTGATGAATTCCTTTCTGACATCGACATACTCTAGTAAAGCCTCGTGATTTGACAATTTTGGATCAAGTAATGTCTCAATCTTCAGCATAGTTTCCTTATTGGGAATCATTAAAAGATGCGCAAGATTTTTGAAATTGGCAACCTTGCTGAAAACCTTAACATCTTTGATATTCTTGCCATAAGAGTAAAGCATGTCTCTGGTCAGTGGTCCGTTTCCGTTGTCGTAGAATGTACTCAATGAGTTTATGTTAAATGCAAATGTGTTCAAGTATTGTTCTAGTTTTGAATCGATATGAGCCGGCGAAGCGCCATCATTTATGAGCAATGAACGTGTATTAAAAAATGCACTTAAGATTGTGTTACTGAAACGTTCACTTACGAATGCCAGAGTTCCAGAAGGGATCTTAAGTGCGAACAACCGATCTTTATATTTCTCTACCAAGGACATGATAAATAGCGGGTGAGGTGAGTCCAAATCGGACATAAACCTTTCTACTCCCGTGAAAGATTCGTCATGTGTGACAGCGAAAAGTGTACTTAGTTCTGAAACACCAGGGGGGCATTCTTTAGTGTAAGCAAAAACATATATTTCTTTGGCTCGAAGGAAAGGGAAGAAATCACGAAAAGAGTTCAGATCATCGAGCCTTATTTCATACAAAAAATTAGTGACGAGGCTTATGTTTTTATTTGTTACATTGACTTCGTTATCAGCGAGTATGTCATCAATTTGTTTGACAAAAGTGACGCTTCGGTCTTGACCTGAATTGGCGACCAGATTCCTTAAATCTGAAACAACCTTATCCATGTATTTCTTAACTTCTTTGCTTGAGCTCTCCCTCTATTGATTGAATGAAATGTTTAGATATATGGGGGTTAGAAACACGACTTTTGCCCCTCTTTTTGCATTTGGAGATATAGTCCATTATTTTTGGATAAGATACTAATGGTCCATGGCGGCGGCAAAGTAAATTCTTCTTTGCAAACTTGTCGCATTCTTCTACTATACAAACTCGCAGTTTAGCACTTCCGTGATATAAGCATTTGTTAGACGAATATGAAAGAAGTGTGCAGCCTTTCACGCTGCATTTTGGTTTTATAATGTGTTGGCTGCAATAATTATTCGAACGGACTGGGGAGTCACAGCCTACGACAAGACATAACTTTTGGTTTTTTCGGTGTAATCTACAGGTGTTATGACCTACACTTTTTTCGGTGCACCCTGGGTGAATACAAGTAGGGCGAACGTAATGAGCAGTACATAAACCCCGGACGTTCGCAAAGGTCACACAGCCTTTGAATTTACAAAGACCCCTCCCACCATGGTTGCTGCATAAGTAGTTTGATCTTGGGAAGTTTCTACAGCGGTCCTTTCTGCAACATAGGTTTTGAAGTCTTCTTTGCATGTTCACAGTGAAGGACCCGTTGTAAGAAGGTTTGAGGAGGTCTCTGAGTAAGGATGAAACGAATTCCTTCTGAAAGTCGGTTGAGGTTGGGTTTCTTTCGACAGAGTGTTGCATCAGTGCCTCGATGAGTTCCTCCCGCTCTTGGCTTGAGGTCGTAGAGGGTACAATCGGAGTCCACCATTTGTATTTGCTTTTGTTGTCGATAGTTGTGGCGATCGGCATCCGTCTTTCAACAAGATCGGAAACCTTCGCCGAGTCCGTCAGAACAACTCGCTCATCACTGTTACTTACTCCTTCTGAGCTTACCTCGTCGTTCACCCCCGCCGCCTTCGTCGCCATCGACACCCTCCCTCCTCAGCGAGCAACCAACCAAGCAACCAACCAAGCAAGCAAGCAAGCAAGTTTCCTCTTTGAAATTTCTTCAACTGGCGGTGGCGAGCGTCGGCTACTAGTCGGGGAAAAGGAATATTTTTCTGGAATATTCATATGTGTAAAAAGACAGAAGTAGGGGAAAAAAAGAAGTTTAACATGGGAACAGTAGAATATAGTAACCTCTTTGATAGGTGTATCTACACACCTTCAAGAAGTATAGATAATAAAACCGTGATAAAGTGCATAAACCAATTTGGGGCTACTACCTCAATGTTCCCATTTAATGGAGAAAATGGTTTCGCAATGTGTCATTATCACTACTGTGTAATTAAGGAAAATAACTTTACCGGAGAAACAAATACTCACGGGACTGTTTCTTGCTCAGGAGCAGTTATTCGTTTTGTAGATGATGACGAATCGTTTTTCAACCCCCTGACTCCTTTACAGTTGCTATTACAAGAAATGTTCCCTCTCCAACCAGCGGCTGTTGAATACTTCAACGAAGGTTCGCCTATTGACTATTTTTATGCTAATGACATTCGATCAACTTACTCGAAAAACATACAGAGGGTTACATGCACTGATGATTTAAAAACCTGTCTTTATTTTGAGGGAAATGAGACTGTACCAGTCTGTTATGGGAACGTAGGAGATGTTCATTTAATACACTCAGATATGACATACTGTATAGGGATTTTTATTAGTTTTTTCTTTACGATCCTCTTTGGAATATACATCTTACCGTTTTTAATGGTAGTTAAAAACATTAAGCGTAAAAGATTTCTGGGATCTTTCTTCCTAATACCTTTACTCAGTTTAGGTTTAATTATAAGAGGAGTTGTTATGGGTCCGTTTCTACCCTACGTTTTAGGTAATTTGACCATTGGAGTCATAATAGCACCGCCTATGATCTATATACTTAAAATGAACTACGAAAACAATGGGTACAGTAAAGTAGAAAGCACAGAAAATGTCGATATTTACTGAATTATCTGCGTCGAGAGATCAGTTACTGCGTCTCTCTGCAGTTTTAGGGATACTCGTTTCCTGTCTTTTTTTAACATGCTTAACGTGTTTTGCAAATTACTTTATTTTATTATTGAAGTTCTTTACATGCCCTTGTCGGATCTTCTGCTGGTGCATTAATAGAATAAGGTATGATGATGACGACGAATCGTTCTGCCCTTGTTCAGGATCTTCTTCTAGGAATTCTCAGAAAGAGAGAGTTTAGCCAATAGCTCTTCTAAACACTTGGTCTTTCTTACCTTCAGTTCAGGTAATATTTGTTCCTTCCCCTTGAAGGAATCTACGCTAACTGAGCGGATATAGCTAAGAAAGTTACTAACGCCCTCAACATGAGATGTAGCATAAACACCATGGTACAAAAAGTTCGAAGCAACGAGAGGGTAAGGTGTATGACAAACGAAAAAGGTTTTCAGTTTGTTGGAGATACTTAGATTGCTTATGAGCATCATTTGTTCGGTTTGTTGTGAGGGAACCGATTTGTAGTACTCAGAAATTCGTCTTTGATAACCGTCGTGAAGAACTTGATCGATAATTCCAACTGAGACGTCATTTGCAGCTTCAAGGACCGTCGCACCAGTGAGAAATTGCGACATTCGAGGGTCAAGAAAAATTCCAAACGAATATGACACTAATGGAAGCCCCGGTTGTGCACTTAGTAAGCCGATTCCACACTTCCTGAGACAGTCAATATCGCCTTCGCGAGGACGTTCAGTAGTCAGCCTCCATAGGCCCTGACGTTCAGTGTAGCGAACGATTGAAACAAAGTATTCTTTACATGTAGACAGTAGTTCTAGAGACTTGCGGTCATCACTTGTTCCAATAGCCCAGCTCTTAGAGAGGGTATCACAAACAACGAGGCGGATTTGCTTATGGTAATTCTGAATTATCTTTTTTGCAACTGCCTTACCTTCAGAACCTACAAGAATAATAACTTTGCTCTTATTTTCATTTCCATCATTTTCTTGATTTAGCAACTGGAACATTTTATTTGCTTCATCAAGATCAATGTCATTCTTATAAATCTGAATACCTAAATTAGGATTTAAAGAGCTTGCTACCCAGAGCTTATCCTTCTCCTCCATATTCAAGAAGCACAACATGTCTCCAGGTTGAATCATATTACCTTGCTGGTAGTCTGTTGGAGAAAGCTTCCTTTTGAATTGATAACTGTTAGCTTTCTCGACAACAAAGCGAAGCCGTTCAGGAGGCAAATCATAAAATTCCTTTGCAACTTTATCATCGTATTTGAGCCGTCCAAGAGTTGGATCAACGAAGGCGGCCGGTGTAATATCCTTGAAGTATATTTTTTTAGTCTCGCCAGACTCATGGTCGTAGCGGGTATTAAGAATACTTGGGTCTTCGTACATCAGACTCAAAAGTGAACTAACTTTGGAAGCTGCAAGGTGTCGCTCTTCTGAGTTTTTAATATCAAAAACGATCATATCTCTTGCCCATGTAGGAGTTTCAACTCGTTCTCTAGGAATATCAAACTCAATGTTGCGTCTCACAGAGAGGTTCTCATCTGGAAAAAAATCAACACATAAAGAAGTCTCCTCTGTTACTGTAATGGAAATCTTGAAAGTCATTGTCAAATAGATTCGGGTTTTATAAAAAGAAACAAATTATTCATAAATTGTTAGAAATGATTACAATAGTTTCAAATAGAGGCGGTTCTTAGAACCACGGGCCCATAAGACGTTCTTTGGTTCTTCCAGTAGTTTAATATATTTGTCTAAGCCTCTTTCCTTCATTCTAGCAGCAAGTTGACTCTTCAAATTGTGATCAACGCCGTCCCAAATAGAAGTTTCTTGTGGTAGATCTTGCAAGACTAAAAACATACCTGGGTCACTTCTTCTAGTGCAGACAGCTTTAATTGGTAAAGTAATAACGTTTTCTTCTCTTTTGTTTAAGGCAAAATCAAACTGCTCTTGACTAATCCTTAAGGCAATAACACTCGGTTCTTGATCATTGAGATGGACGAATTGTGTGTTATCACTAGGGCTTGCTCGAATAGCCCATGGATTAGCTAAACCGAAATTATTTAGCCATTTGTACATGTCGACATCCATCATAGTTCGTTCAGGTATCAACATCGAGCTCGGGAAGAACTCTATCTTGGGTGATTCATTACGAGATAATGCAGCATTTCCTGACGTTTGTGAATGCTTCTTCGGGTTTTTGTTTCGTGTATGTTTTAAACTTCCATTCTCTGATACGATCCTTTTGTCGCGAACGGCGTAATTTATCCAGTCACCTTCAAAAACATACTTTCGGAATGAAGGGAGTTCTTTACTATCACTTTCATAGAGGTTTCCATAAATTAATTCTCCTTCAACACTACCCAGGTATTGTAATAGCTCAATTCTCTCAGTGTCCTCAAGAAGCCGCAATTGTTTCCCTTCATCATCAATTACATACAATAGTTCAAAACTATCAGGTGAGTCACCGAACCGTCCAAAATCAGAGCCAAGAAAAGGTTGCGGGGACCAAAAGTTACACTTTGCAAATACGAGTTTGCGGAAGTTTTTCAGTCTTACGTTCCATTTTTTGAAATTACTAGAAGGTAGGACAACGATATCATCAAGCTTTAGATTATTAACGGTCCAACCTTGTGCCGCGATATTTCTCAATAGATCAATAATTGCAAATCGAAGTCCAGTAGGAATATCAACAACATCGTCTTTGACAGCATTTTTATTAAAATATTCTTCTACGTCTGCACTGCGTTGAACACCAAAATGGTTCCGAGTATTTAGGTTATCCAAAAATCTTGAATCACAGGATTTATTTCCTAGAAAAGCCTTTGCAGAAACTCCACCACAATCTTGAACAAACAACCTAAATAAATGAATAACAGAGTTGTTAGTGCTTAACTTATTAGCATTCAAAGAAGACTCAGACACAAGGACATTTACATAAAACAATTGCGGCGTTATCTTTAGCGCACCGGCTTTTCTTAGAAGTACCATGCTTTTAAGGAGAAATTCGTCAGTATTTGTGGAAGATAAACCTCCCGAGTCGACTCCTAATGATTTTGATATACATTGTTCTCTGTTTTCAATAATTTCCTTAACGCTAATTAGACATGCTATGAAAGGTAAACGGTTCTCAAATTTATCGAAAAAGTGCATTTCGGATTTATCAATCACCTTAATCTTGGTGACCGCTTTCGGTAAGTTTACGACCATAGCCTTCTCCTTCTCACTTCTTGAAATTTGACTCCCTTCCTTAGTATCAAAATGGAGGTTTCTCCAGTCAAATGGCTCAGGATCTACTTGTTTCGTTAAGACCATTCTTCTGATAAAATTCTTGTTCTTGTTCCTGGTTTTGTTTTGGTATAATCTCTACAGAATATAAAACTTATTGCTATTTATGAATGTTTGTATTTTTCGTTCAAGACTGGTCGGAAGTAAGACTGAAAACATAAATTCATATAGAGGTCGTCATTTAGCCAATCATAAGTTGTAGTATCTTCTAAAGAGTCATAAAACTTCCCCGAGTTCCTAAGTTCCTGCTTCTTCTTCATTCTATCATAGTCAACTGGGCAAGGAAGGAGTTGGTATTCATTACTATCAACCAAAAACTGACAACAGAGATCGTTTTTACATTGCAAATGTTGACCTTTAGCAATTTTGAGCCAGTCTTTTTCCTTATAAATTTCATCGATTTCCCATTCAAGGCGCTTAATGTCATGTATAGGTGTAAGGTTGGGAAAAGCATTCGCAATTAGCTCAGAATATTTGTTTTTGCGGACCTTCTTTAAACTGTTTTCCGTGTACATTAAATTACTGCTGTCTGAACAGTTTGAATCGGTAACAAGTACAAAACTATCACTCTGATTTGCATTTGCAATATTTGCGTTTACATCATCCCAGTCTATGATCTTAAATTTAAACATATAGTCATCCCTATAAAAGGGAAAAGCTCTGTTGTAATCTGGAAACTCAACTTCCCCTTGTATAAATTCAAAGAACTTTTCTGCATATTCCTTTCCGGGGCACAAAGTGAAGTTGTACTTTTTGTTAAAAACCTGAGCAATGACATTTCCTGAGTGGAGATCAAGCATTTCGATCCCACAGGTTGAGAGTGAATAGATTAAATTTGCAATAGCAGTCCGAATAGCGGGGGGAATATGACGTTTATTCTCGAGCATTTCATCGTACCAAATATTGTCTAGTAATGTATCAAGTGAGACGCCTTGAAGGTCTTCCATCAAATAGCGGTAATGCATACTAGTCTCACCGAAAGCATAAACACAAGGGGCTGCCCCAAGCATAGAGGCAGTATACATTCCTCTTAAATTGCCAGGGAATCCATCACCGAATAATGTAATGTTCTTTTGTACATCCTTTGCAATAATCGGCAGCTGTTCCAGTCGACTTGTGTAGCATCTGTAAACATAAGACTTGTTACCTTGATCTGATAGTGAGCGCAGTTTTGAGCAATCTATATCTTCAGGTATAACACTTAAATCTAGATTTGGAAGGTTGACAAACCCAGGGTCATCTACGGAATAATCATAAGTCTCATTTATGACACCTTCGTTGATGTATTCGATTTCTATCTCCGGAAAGGAACTTTGGACAGTAGCCATACTAAGACTTATCATTGTTTAGGAATTCAAATTGTACTTATGAGCACCTCCTCCTCCTCGTTGAGTCCAAGACTCTTCATAACACAGTGAGGATCTTCACGTCCTGGGTAAATACAAGATTCGAAATGTGTGCAGTAAACTCGAAAGGTTTTTGCCGAATTTTCATATGCGATAAGTACATTGTGGGGTTGGAAGTTGTTCTTTTGGATCAAATGTTCCGAAAGTACAGAGACCATCGTAAAGACTTTATCACATATTTTATCTGTAATGACCATCCTTCTCTCTCGCCAGTTAGTTAGAGTTATAGAACGGGTTAATCTTTCCATTGCAAATAGTATCTTTTGAGAACCCTTACTGGTGTTACGAAGGTACATTGCGCAAAAAGTTCTAGGAGCGTACTTCAGGTCTGCAGCGCGGTTCTGGGCAGCAATTACCACGCCTAGTTGACTTCTAAAGACACTACTATCTTCATAGATATGAACGTCATAAAGATCTGTATTGACCATAGGATATACTTCCTCCTTCGGAAGTGTGAACATGTTAGTTCGGTAGTCTGGATCAAACTTTATTCTATCATGTTTGAAGACATCGTAGAACCATTCCTCTTGTGTTTTGCTGTTGACTCCTGGAATAAGAAGGATATTGTCTGCCTTAATTCTTCTACGAATTACTTGCATAATTTATATAAAAGCGATCAATTTTGACTGAGAAAGTTTAGTTCTACAGATGAGGTTGTATATTTTGTCAGACTTCAACAACGTTTGGGACTGTATTTTTTCTTCGAATGTCGTTGGGAATAACAGCAACATCGTCGAGTCGGTCAGTAAGATTGAAGATGCTGACACTGTAGCAATTTTTTACAAGAATGATCAAGACACAAGACGGGTACTGGATTCTCTTTTGAAAAGGGAAGATCTCAACTTTAAGGTAATTCTTAAGAAATCACCATTATTCGTTGGAATCCCTAAATGTTATATGTTGAATGAAAGAGTCAGAGATCTTGACTGCATAACCTTTGCTAACGCCTTAAATAGCCCTGAGATTCAGTCAGATATTTTTCATATTGACTACACTTTTATACACAATACAATTCCTTCAATAGATCATGAACTGATGAGCGCAATAGATCTAGTACAAATGTTACTTTCCCAATGGGACACTGAGAACCAAAACTTAAAGGTATTACTTGATTTTAAATGCGCTGATAAAAGTACCGGAAAGCTACTCCTTCGGATAGGTTTCGTTTCTGTAAGTATCTTCGTCTGTGCTGATGTTCAGTGTAACACATTCATTGAGTCGACTAGAGTTTTCACCAGAAGTCACGGCAGCTTCACACTTTCTTTGAATGATAAAGAGTGTACTTACGACAAGAGGTTCCAATCAGCCTGGAGTGTTTTCATTAAAGACGTTGATGAAGGAAACACTTTTTATCAAAGAAGATACAAGAATGTTATTTGTTAAAAGTCTATTGGACGGAATACCTTTTGTTTTTTGGGTTCATCCTCTGACTCAGGATGCAACCACAACGAGTGTGATGTGTTAATGACAGTTGGTTCAGGGTTCGTTGGGACTGTGGCATCGGTAATTTGAAAGACAAAGTAAATTTCGTAAGCAAGAAATGCTATCATGATCGAGTATGAAATAGGGATTACAATGTGTCCATATTCGTAAGACTCACAAGGGACCATCGCTAAAGCAACAAGCATAAAGATCACAAATATGTTAGCGGCAAGCTGTATTCTATCTCTGAGAACCTTTTCTTTAGAAACAAGCATTTGCTTTCTATCAATTAAGCCATGTTTAAGGAGAAAGAAGAGGAGTACAAAAAACACAGTTTGCGAAATAATAATGAGAATTTCTGTTGAAGAGCCGTGAGATCCTTGTTCTTGTGATTGAGAATTAGAACGATTGGTCATTGCAAGAAATACCACTGCCAAACTACTAAAGTCTATGGGCCTTTCTTATTGCATTCAACCTTGTTCCTTTGTTGATTCTACTTTTTAAAATCTTTATATGTTACAGACGCCGTCCACGCAAAACTTTTAGGATTGACTTAGGAATTATATCATTAGCGTGGATTTTACGGTGATAGATTCTGGTGTCTACAGGAGGTTTAGAGCTCTGTAGTTGGAAGGGCTTCCAGGTTACTGGGTCAGCGAAGTTGTATTTTTTCATCACATGTAGAATCCTTAAGACGTCGCCTAATCCTGTGTGAGGATCTACTTCACATTTATAGTCTGAAGCAAGTTTTGAAAGCTGAAATGAGGGAGGCGGTGGCTTGAATTTTGAACGTGCTAACGCAAGTAAATCAACATATGAATCTATCTCAGTATCAAGACCATAGTTACGCAGAACAGCAATGTCATGCGGTGCATTCCAGAAGGCTGCACATATATTATCACACTCATAGTACTCTTTCAAAAACTTCATGGTAGATAGGTTCGTTCTAAGCGGCTCCTTCACTTCCGTGTTCTGTTTGGAAGATGTAAAGTGGCAAGTGTGAAATAAGTTATCGTCAATGACTTCAAAAGTGTCTTCATCAACGATGAATTTGAAGATAAAAGCCATGTCCCAGAGCTCAGTCCTTCGTTTCTTTCTATGAGGAACACCTTCGGTGTCAGCAATGCCAACGATAGTTCTTTTGGATGTATCAATTTTCAGAGATCCGAAATGGGAGCAAAGCTCATCCTCAACTTCTTCTGCAAGCATACTTATTCCAATACCTTTTTTATTCTTTTCCAAGTTTGAATCAGTGATAACCTTTAATTTTTATGCATTTATTTAGTGTCATACTTTTCGACAATGGCACCGATGTCCTTCTCAATACTTTCCAAAATGCCATTTAGGTCATCAGGGTCTTCCTTTTGATGATCTTTCTTTTTATCCTTTTGAGATCTACCCTTTTCGTTAAACTCTCCAAGGTATCTTGTAAAGTCAGAGTTCGACTGAGCATTGTTTCCAAGAGCCTCCATAATTTGATCATCAGTCAATGCATCATCAAACTCTGTATCTTGAATAGCGTTCTTAATGACATTGTGTAAATTGCTCGCAGTGTTACCTAAGTCATCGAAAGTGTCATTAAGGATTTCATCAATCTCCTCGGAAGAAATGGCATCTCGAAAAATTTGATCTTGTTCTTGATCTTGTTCTTGATCTTGGACACTAACATTATCAAAATTAAAATTAAAATCAAATTCTCCCAGATTCCTGACATAATTGTCTAACTGTTCGTCGGTTATTTCATCGTGATCAGTAGACTTTTTGGAATCTTCTAAACGCTCTGCATCTTTTACAAAGGCAGCGTCTATTGCGTCCCGCATTTCCTTACTTAGTGTACTTTCTTCCTTTTGGGCTTCTCCGAAGATTTCTCTATTAAGTTCCATTAGATCCGTACTGATAGTTTCTCCGTCATAAGTCTCCTGACTCTTACCAAAGGTATTATTAAACTCAGTATCATTGAAAGGGCTCTTTTTGAGATCCGATTCTTCCTTTTCAAGATCTGCAAAAATATAATCTCTCCCAAATTCTTCAAGAGTTTTGTTAAGACTTCCATCGATTGTCTCGTATAGGGCCCTTGCATCATCATTACCTCTCGAAGGTGCGATACTATTTTCCCCAAAGACAGTCTTCCGTAGGATATCATACATTGGGACATCGGGATTCTTATTTTCTAGTACTCTCTTCCTGTAAAGATCTTTCAAAGATGCTGCATTTGCTCTTTGGTGACCCTTGTCGTGAGTATACAGCCGAGAATCTGTGTCATTCTTCAAGGCAAAAATGTTATTCAGTTCTTCATCACTCATGTCTGTTGTATGTTTAACAGAGGTCTTCACTTTGAATCGATTAGTCCACGCGTAGGTTAACCTATCCTTTACTTCAGAATCTTGAACATCAAGCCATTTCTGCAAAGTTTTCTCTAGTGCCTTGGAAGTGTCAGGTCCTGATGCGTCAGCGAGGAGTCCAAACAGTCTTCCAACATCTACACTTTGATTAGAGTGCGCAACAATTCGCGCGAGCAATACAGTTGCTGCCGTCAAAGGTGCATTGCCATTGAATTTATCAGCTAGCTGATTAATTTCACGTTCAATTTCCTCTGAGGAGAATGCACCTGGCCTAGCAATAACTCTCGGCGGCATCTACTTTCCAATCAAATTTGCACATGCTTACGAAATTTCATATATAACAAAACACTAGGCTCAGAATTCCTAATTCTCTGCAAAGATGAAATAAGAGTTGCGAATGATAATCGAATACGTCAAAACGAATCATGTCATTACGGTCAAAACACACGGCCGTTGCTCTATCCCGGACATTTATGATAAGTTGCAGTATGGTAAGCACACCCCGGACCGTTTCAGTGCTCTGACACTAAAGCATAGTAATCCTTCTGCGACAATTATTATTTTCAGTACAGGAAATGTTACTATCATGGGTGGATCGACTTTCTGGGGCGCACTTTATGTACTGAATAATGTAAAACGCAAACTGAATTTAGATATCCTAAAAATCAAGCTGACAAATATTGTCATTAAGTTTTCACAGAAAAGCTTAAATGTCTCAAACCTTTATACCTGGGATCAACGGAATTGCTCCTGCGATATGCAGCTCTTCCCTTCATGTACATATATGGTTCCCAACACTTCTATAAAGGCTAATTTTTTTAACAGTGGTAAGGTTGTTGTTGCAGGATGCTCTTCTGATGAAAAGGTAGTCTCGGTAATTCATCAACTGATTGAGGTAATTAGGAGATTTCACGAAGATAAGAATTTTGACAGAAGTAATGTCACTATACAAATGTAGAAGCTATCTTCTACATTACTGTAATCAAATATGAAATGACAACTAGACCATGTAAAGGTTGCTCCAGTACTGAATTCATCCATGATACAAAAGAAGATAACTTAGTTTGCATAAGATGTGGAATAGTAACGCGCGAAGGTATAGGAGAATTTACTATTCAAACAGAGTACAAAGGGCCCCCGTCACCTAGTCTCGACAGCGCCAAAGATGCTAGAGAAGAACGAAAACGGCGAAAGCTCATTGACTCTATTTTCTCAAAGGAATCTGACAGAACGAAAAGACGCTCGAAGCTTAAAGAACTCTGTAGCCTAATTGAAATCCCAAATAGAGTAGTTAGAAAGGCTCTCATGCTATTTGATACCCATGAACATGATTTGCGGGAGGTTCACCCCTTTGAGTCTGCTCTAGTTGCATGCATAGTCATCGCTACTCGTGTCGTTCCAGGGGTCTTTATTCCCATGCACGTTTTTAGAGACACTTTTACACTTTCGAATGTAGAACTTAACAATGCTATAAAACATGTCGCACTTTGTTCAGGCGTTAACTCATGTACAATTGCTACCTCATCAATTCCTTACATTATTTCCTGTATGGGCTTACCTTATAAGGCAAATGATGAGCTTAAACGTATGTATGTAAAAGCATGCCGACGAGCACCTTCAATGGGTCCTAATACAAGACTAGCTCTTTGCTGCTTTCAATTGGTTAAAATCAAGGGCTTGTCCTTCGATCTAAATGATATTGCATATTGGACTGATACTTCAGTGACAAGTTTACAAGGCCACATTAGCAAATTTAAGAAAAGACTGCAAATCAAAGAGGAGCAAAGATAGTCTTAATTTGTTATTTCCGTTTCCGTTGATTGTAAAGTATCTTCTGTAATCCCCAATCGTAAATGCGCTTGTTTGGAACCTGAACATCAGGACCTATGACAAAACGGTAGTACATGTAATAGTCTTCTTCATTCCAGAACTGTTTCGACGCGTCACCGAATGACGGTAAGCTTAAATATACTTTCAAGTCGTCGGACCAAATTGGTAATTCTAGAGCTTGGGCAACAATAAACGCACGTTGCGTGACATCATTCACTAATAAAACATCTGAAACCCATGCTTCAAAACTAATCCTATCTTCAGAAACCAACTTTCGTGCGAAGTCCTTTAGCTGAGAAACTGTCTCGATGCCATGTGAGCTGCAAAGTCGCGCTCTATAGGGACCCATGAAACGAAGTGTTGTCAAACATTCCTTGACTACAGTTGCAGAGTACACTTCAAAGTCGGTTGGTTCAGCTTGCATCATCCGTGCTTTGTGGAAGAATTTCTCATAGAGAGCCTTAAGGGCATAGACATCCGCATCTGCACGGTGAGCATTCTCAATTTCTTCCTGGAAAAAGTGTTTGTATAATGCATTCAAATTGTACTCCTTTAAATGCGGGTATTCTTTCCGTGCAAAAGGTAGAGTATCCCAGAAGACAATATTTTTAGGAAGATGGTACCTTTGATTTGAAACGTTCTTATACTCTTTTAGAATCATTGGCGTGTCAAAGTAGGTTGTATTGTGTGCAATAAATTCAACCTGTTTATAAAATGAAAAATTGAAACGTCGGTACATTCGCTCGAGAGCAACTTCTATCGTAGGAGCCCCTTCAACATCGCAGTCTTTGATATTATGGATTAGAGATGACCAGGGTGGGATTCCACCTTTAAATTGTGGATCAACAAATGAAATAAACCACTCATTGGTCTCCAACGCCACAGCACAGATCTGCAAAATTTTGTGATGATCGCTAAAAGTAGGACATCCAGCGAATCCTGATGTTTCGAGATCATAGATGATTGTCAATTTATCGTTCCGTGGCATATTTGTTCAAATTCTGATTATCTTTTGAACATCAGCAGCCACAAGGTGGGTTAATATTGGTGAAATCATTTCTTATTTAATTAAAATGCCTCCTATAACCTTTTACCTTCCAGAGATTTCCATATTAAAACTAATATAGCCAGGACGACTTCTTAATACTTAAAACATTAAACACAAAATAAATAAGTAAAGTAAATAATTAAATAATTAAATAATTAAATATGATTAATATTGACGTTTTTAAATGATATTCATTTAATGTTTATTGTTATATTAAATATATAGGAAGTAGAGATGATTTAATTATATTTAAACTGAGGTTAGAAGAAAAAGACAAAACTGTAAAGCAAGCATGACAATATTATTTCCTCTAAAGACTGAGCTCTATGATGGCCTTGTCTCAAAAGAAACGTATCTTGTCAATAATAATTCGTTCGCGGTCTTCAAAAACGAAGTCATGAACTGCCACTATAGCAATTCTTCCAATACGATCTTCTGTGCAAATAATCAATACTATTATGCGTCTGAGTATGTCGATGTTGATATGATGCTTTTTTGTGACTATCACACATGTTTTACATTGAAAGATGACCCAAGAACTATTTTATGCAGTGGTCTAGTGTTTGACTTCTCAGGTTCTGGTAATGAAAATTTGAAGAGCCCATTGGGTCCGGATATACAAGTTCCAAGTGTATCAGAAGAAAACGTGAATATGGGGTTTGGTCCTTGGAACATTATGGTCGACCGCTTCGAGAAAGATACTTCGACCTCTTTTAATTCTGATATTGTAAAGATGTCATGCCATCGAACTCTATCAACCTGCATTAACCTGATGAACAGTTCCAAGGAAATATGTTTCGGTGCAGCTGATGAATTATTTTTTGGAGAGGAAAGTAGTTTTGGATTGGGAGTCTCAGTGAGTTTACTTTCAATAGTTATACCCGCACTTTTCTTGTGGTGTTTTTGTTTCAATAAAAACATCATTATTGCTGGACTAGGATATATGCTCGCGTTTTTTATTGTTCCATTCCTTTCTGCTATTTGGATTTATTTTCGATCTCATCTTTCAGTTCATTCGATTAGTTTTTGGGCCGGTGTTTTCACAGGTCAAATATCTACAAACTTGATCTTTTTATTCATCACAAAATATTATGAACTGAATGTTGGAAAACATCGAACTGATAAAGATACTGAGGAGGAAACACCAGGAGGTGTAGAACTGAGTCAAAACTTTCAGCTTTCCCTCATTACCCCAGTAGACACAGACATGGAAGAATCCCTATTCACTATCGATGACGAAGAGGAAGCAGACGAAGAGGAAGCAGACGAAGAGTTAAGAGGGCATTTTTTCTTGCAGGAAGACCAAAACTGCAATTACTCCTCCGATTCAGATGGCGATGATATAGATAACGCAAGTGGCCAATTAATCGATAAATAGATGTATAGTTTTTGTGTTTGTTTTGTTTAGGTGCTTATTCGTTCGTTTGCTCTCGTGTGTTTACTTTTATTTGTAAAATACATTTATACAAATAAATTTATGAAATTAGTCAAGAAATCACTAGAATGTTAGATCAGGTCCTTGCTTCAGAAAAATTTCATTTGCTATGTATGGTCCTTCACCTCGGGACAGCAGGATTTATGACATCCTTTGCAATGAGTCATAAGGATGAATCAGCTCTTTCTATTTACACTTGGTATGATCCTATCCTTGCAACTTTTTCTCTTTTCATCCTCATTATCTTATTCTCCGCTATCACTGCTCTTTTTCACTTTATTTACTTTATTAAAATCCGGTTGCACCATGAAAATGAAAACCGTTATATTCGTTTTATTGAATATAGCATTACTGCATCTATAATGATTGTCCTAATAGGAGTGCTAGTGGGTATTAGTGACGCTTTCACTCTCATTGCCATCGGCGGACTTAACTCCAGTGTTATGTGGTTCGGTTACATTGAGGAGGTGCTCGTAAAGACCAATGCAACCAAAGATATGATTGTCTCACCATTTTCTATGGGTGTTGTTCATTATGTAGTCCTATGGATCATTCTTACATGGTCCTTTAAACATGCGATCGATTATAATGGAGGTGAAGTTCCAGATTTTGTTACTGCTATTTTTATTATAGAATTTATCGTTTTCACAAGTTTTGCATTAGTACAGTTCTATTATGTTGTCCTGAACCACGGCCCTTCTTCTGAAGAGGCAAAGGTAACACGAATGGAAGCATGGTATAACGTTCTTTCTTTAACTTCAAAGATGTTCCTCGCATGGATGTGTTTCTTTGGTCTTAAAGCGCGTTGGGATGAATAGATAAATTCAAGAGACTATAATTAAAAAAAAAAGACACCTATTAATATCTATTATACTATATACTATAATGTTTTAAGAACTTAAACAAAAATGTATTTAATCGAAAAAATTGTCTATTAATCTTATTTTTCAATATAAGAAGGAATGTGTTTAATATTTAAACTGATATTGGTAGTCTTTATTTTATTTTTGCACAATCTATTCTTCTTTTATTATTTCAATAGTTAAAACATACACAAAAAAAATATAAGAAACTTTGCATTATAAGTATCTATTCTAAGAGATAATCAACGTTTAAAAGAAAAAGCATTTAAACGCTCACCAATTATACTTTAATTTTACGAGCATATTGATTTTCTTTATAAGCGTATTTTCTCGTTCTACTGTATCCGATAAGTTTAAATAAATTTACCCCCCGGGCATCAGAGTGGTCGACGTGCCCTTTAAATACCTCATCCATAGCATCTTTCAATTCACTCTCGATTGAAGTGGCGTTAGGATTGAATCGAATAACTACAATTGGTTTTACGTTAGTTGTATTTCCGATCATTTGATCATGGATTTCCTGCAAGCGTTTCATTTCACATGAAATGTCATATGTTCCGTGCCCATTCTCATCACACTCCACAATTACGTGATAAGGCAACTCTTGCGAAACAAAAACATAATCAGCGCGCCGTTTATTTATCACTGAGCAAGTTTTGGCTTCTCGTATAAGTGAGTCATGGCTAGTCGGGAAATACTCCCATTCTTTAAATTTAACTAGCCACATATGTTCAAGGCGTAGAGTTTTTTCCTCATGCCTTTGACAGCGTGCACAAAAACGTATCTGTGCCTTTAGGCGAGAAGTACTTACAATTTGACCACATTTTCGATTACATAGATATTTTGAATTAGGCGAGCAAAGGAAACAGCGAGACCGACGTCGCTCATGTTTGCATATCGCGCTACCTTTGCACTGAACGCATCTATGTTTCGCGCATAAATGCTGGCATAACCTGGTTTCTTTCCCATTCTTCGCACATGTCTTACAGTAAGTTTTTTGTATCCCATGCTCACATAAAGACGTGCCTCCACACTCTACACATCGGGCTGGTTTCCGACCATGTTTACAATATAAATGAGGTGAACAAACTTTACATTCAGCCCTTCTTCTGCGATGCTCGCAGTAGTGTCTAACAATACCTCGTTTGAGTTTTTCTTTCCAATAGTATTCGTTTCTTTTCTCGCAGAATATTAAAACCCTTTCTTTTCTTTTTTTAGAATCACTATCATCAGCTTCAGGTGGATGAGCGGTCTTATTGATCTTATTAGTATCACTATCCATCATCATTTTCTCCATTTTCTCTAGTCAGTTGAATTGAATTAAAATAAGCAATAAGAGTACTCTTTTTTCCCCTTCTTTTTTTTCCTTTTTTAAATTAAAAAAAAAAAATAAAATAAAAAGTAGTTTGAAAGCTCCAGCCCTGTGGACTCAAGTAGTCAATTTCCACTGTAATCATACGCAATTTCCACTGTCAATAAAATGCTCCCACTGTTAATTGGAATAGACGTAGGTTACAGTCATCTAGCATTCGTCGCATGTGAAGAAACATCAGAAGGTAAACCTAACGTAGTTTTTGCGAAATTACAAGACTTAAGACTTATAAGATGTAAACGAAAAAAAAACTGCATTTTTGAACAAGCTGATCGAAAAGCTGCACACTTGGTTTTTCATTTCGTGGAGACAGTAAAAAGGTGGCTTCTGAAAGCAAAGCAAGTTGTCATAGAAGCACAACCAATTCAGTCTACTCACAAAGACGTTGAACAATTACTTCATGTTTATATTAAACAATTAGCAGGAAAAGGCAAACCAGCATCTTTTGTCAAACTAATCGCACCTCAAAGTATGCATAAGCACTTTAACATGTCAGGACTGACAAAAGAAGAACGTAGGATTCGGGTAGTAGAAATTACGGAGATGTACCTCCGAAAGACCAAAGCCTTTCGTTTTGCACAAGAGAAGGATCATTTGGGCGATGCTGTAGCATTTATAATGTATTTTATAGCTCTCGAAAGAGAGAAGAAAAATTTATTTACACTAAAAATGTTAAATCCCTTCACAAAATATTCATATCATTAAAAGGAAACTCCATGAACTTCTTCTAATATATTTTAAATTATTTTTTTATTGGGTAAAAATTGAAAATTTATTCGATTAAACATAGAGATGGAGGACTATGCTTTTTATGAGAGTATTTTAAAGTGTTTACAGGAACAAATTGCACGAAAACCAGATACAATGACAAATCGTAAGCTACAAAGAAAAGTTAGTAATTATTGGGAGATGTTGAGAGACAATAAATTCACCTCCCGACGCGATTTTTACCAGTTGGGTGAACATCTAAAAGCGTTGGCATCAGACAATGGTATGACTCTTGAGTATATGGAAACTGCGTCTAACAGTTCATTCTTTTCGATGCTGTTCGGAAAAAACAAATCCATCGATGAATCTGACAATGAAAAGGATTTAAAGATTTCCGACTTGATCGACAAACATGAACAAAAGTATAAAGACAACAAGGTAGTTCTTCCTAAAGATCATAACCTTCGTAAGATGCGGCGTAGTGTCTTAACGCTTACGGAACGCAAAAAGCTAGAGAACCCCAATGAGGTTAGAAGTTATTCAGGAGCTCGTCATCATTTTTTTGGCTATGTTCGCTTTTTTAACAAGCTTTTTGGTAATCGGTCTATGATCTTCCAGTCGAAAGCAGCCACAGATATGGAGTTAGTTTGTGTTTACTCTTGGGAGAATCAGCAAAGGGTAAACACAAATACTTCAGTTGAATATAGTCACGAGTTGAAAAACTATCTGCGTCATATTCACAAGAAGGAACACGCACACTTTGTATTTATCCCGGTCAATTTGGTGTCTATAGATAGGTTTATTGGCGATGAAGTATTTGTGAACTCACATGGTGTATTATGCATCCTAAATTGTAATCTCAAGGTTGCTCATATTTGGGACCCCCATGGTGCTGTAGGTGAATCAAGGATTGAGGATATTACAATTAAAAAGGAATTGGTAATCAACGATGTTCTCTTCTCCTCCTTAAAAGGTGTACTGCAGTCAAAACTTGGTCGAGAGTGGAGTGTAAAAGTTCCAAGTGAGTATCAAAGTCCATTGGGAGTTCAGACCTTTACCGAATTTGGTGGTAGGAAACAAATAGAGGCTCTCGGTTTGCTCATGGGTCATGAAATATCTGATAATCTAAATGATAGAACAAGTGAAGTAGATTCGGTCAATGATTCTATAAACTCTGAGGGGTATTGCCTTGCATGGAATTACTTACTTCCTCTGGTCTCAGTACTTATTAACTCAGAAGATCCTGCAGATTGGGAACGCGTTATGAAAGCTGGAAACAAGATTGAACTTACAAGCGACATCTTAAAGTTCGTTGACTGGTGTTATTCACTTTACAAGAACGAGTTTGTCTCACTAGACTTGCAGGAGATGATAGAAAGTGGTGATAGACATTTCACTTCCGAAATGAACAACTTTCCTAATTCTGAAGAGTATGAATATGATCTTAAAATGAATTGATATCTTATTTTTCTTTAAAAAAATAAATAAATTATGACAAATTTACCTTTATCTTTCCAAAGCTGAAAAGACCCTCCAAGGGTTCTTTGAAGTTATGACTTTAAAATTCAGGAACAATTTCAAATTTAGCACCCGAAGATAAGACCCCGGTTCCTCTGAAAGCGAATTTGTAGAAAGCAAAAAGTGAACAGAAAAGGACCATAGCAATAGCAATAAAAAATCCAATAACTATCCCACAATGTTCAGTATTGATTTGCTCTCCCTCATCAGCTCGACATGAACCAAAGAGTGTAAACTTTGCAGTACTAGTCACAAGTGTAGGTTGCGAAGTTGGACTGCTAATAGGGGACAACTTAATTGGTCTTGGAATTGTGTAATTTGTAGGTTGGTATAGATATTTTGTGTAGAAATCCTCTAGGAAATCAGAAGTGTATGCTGTACTTGTAAGACCGGTCAAGTTCTTATCCCATAGAACGGTCTGATTCTCTGAAGAAAGATCATTAGGCCAATATACGGCTGCACTAGCGTTGCCACTGAGGATAATTTCATTCGTGATAGTGGAGATAAACGTCCACGTGCCATTGAACATTCTGGTTAAGATATAACTTCCTGATAAAGATTCAAAGACAGGCATCCCATCAACAATTGCCACAAAAGTGTATTTGCCACCAATACAGGGGAGACTATCGGAGTAGATTGAGACTTCAGAGTAAGGTACAAAACAGGAGGTTCCATCTATAGGGTTTATGATACTATCACCTGGACAAAGCCCGCAGTCAGGAAAAGCTTCACAAAAACACGTAAAACTATAACGTGATGAATTTGAAGTATCACCTAACATGGGGTGCCTCACATCAAGTTGAGAAATGACCTCAACGGTTGTGTTTCTTCCGTATGGATCTTTATGATCTCCGACAGACCACCCAATGGCGTCTACATAGAATATATTATAATCTTCACCTACAGAGTCTGTGACGTTCTCTAGGTGGTTAATCCACTGGGGGCGACTGGTTGTCGAGTATTCATTTTTCATCCTGATTATCCCCGAGCTCTCCTCAAGGCCATCAATACGCTCATACAGCATGTAATTACATTGCGAAATGCAGTCGTTTCGACCTGCTTGAGAAATGTGGCCAGTGGGACAATCTTCACACTCTCCAGTAGTTTCATTTAACGTTCTATCTTGCCCGCAAAATGTTGTGTGAGCACATGTAAGATTGACCGAGAGACCTTCGCTCGCTTCATTTCCTTCCAGTAATATATAGGTGTAGTTCTGTCCACGGAATGGATGCACTAAACCATTAGGCAAATAATAGTCCATAGATAGTGGGTAAGTTTGAAAACCAGTGACGAAGAAAATGTCAACTGGGAAAAAGGTCATAGGTCCACTGACACATGCAGTCTCCCAAGTCACTGAACTTGTTTCCGCGTTTGGAACAGTCACAGCAATGTTATCCATCGACATTTCAAATAGATCAATGGGGGTCGTAGATGCTACATACATGCTGCTGCTGTCGTATTTGCATTTGAAACTATCGCAAAGACACCACGCGTAGTAAACTGTACCTCCCTCTTCGAAAGTGACAGAAACGAAGTAGGAGCTTTTGTTTGTGCTCATTTCTACTGCATGATATATTGGCATACCTGTAAAGTAGGAAGATTGCCTAGAAGGTAAGGACTGGCGGTAAATCTGGTAGTGCGTCGTTTCAGAGTTCTGGAAGATATTGTAGACACTGATCACGAAATCGCACGTCTCGACATCGTTTGTGCACAAATTGTCATTTGAACGGTAGAAACCTCTATTTGAATGGATTCTATTCTCTTGGATTCCACCGGAAGGGTCAAAGACAGCAGAAGAATTCATGAAAAGGTGGAAAGGTTCCTGTAAATACATCCCAATCTTTAGAGACCCCGTTCCACATTCGGAGGGGTGAAAATACAAATTAGAAACATCGGTGACTCCCTCGACCTTATACAAAACACTTGCATTGGTAAAGGCTACTGTTTCTCCGCATGTGGTAGTCGGTAAACTATCTTGAACAAGTGCGAAAGAATCACTTTCAAGTGTTTCAGTGTAAATAAGTGCACGATGGTTCTCAGTGTCAATTTCATCCAACCTGATTAAGAAGCGATCACCTAGTTCAAAGTTGTCGTGAATGTACACTTCACCTACCTTTAAAGTGTAAGCTCCAGTTTCATTGTTCATCCCGTAAGGCCTTCCATTAGGGTCAATAAGAAAAGTCATCATCATGGGCGTTTTAAACATATTATAGGTTGTCTCTCCGTACTCAATCAAGACACCAGACTCGTTCTGATTGAGAGTAGAACGAAACCCTATTGTAAGTGTAACATTGCTCTTTGATGACTGATAGAAAATGCCGTATTTCTTACCGGTGTTATTTGCGTAGGAAATATCATCTTCGTCGTAAGCGTAGAGCCACGTTGACTCAGGGGCCCATGTAACAGTCATGTTATCGTTTCTAATTACATTCGTCGCTGTCGCTTTATTTGCTCGAAAACTAAATTGTTCTGGAGCTAGCCATCCGAAACGATACTTGGCGTACAGCCCGAAATCACACCCCCTTCCATGGTTGTACAACCCACAATTAGTTGTATTACCCATCGGATCGTAAGGATTCATTAAATAATAATGATAAGAACTTGCACTATAAGCACCTCCCGTAACTCCTATCCCGAGGAGGATATCATACATCATAGCGACGTACTGCGGGTCGCTAGCAGTGCTCTGAGTGCTAACAGTCATTGACCTTTTTTCTTCATCGGGAAGATTACTATAGCAAGTGTTTGAATAAAACCCACAATTGACTGTTAGACTGATATGAAAGTCATAGTCACCATAGGATGAATTAGCAGTCGCATGTACAAGCCCATTAAACTCGTGCACATAATCAATGTCATATACCTCATCATTGTAAGTACAGGTCCCATCTTCAAATTTTTGTAGAGTTGGTAGGTAGTAAATCTCTTCGACAATGACGAAAGTAGCATTGATTTTTCCTCCACTAGATCTTCGAAGAAAACTGTCTAAGTAAAGACCAACTTGCTCTAGTTGTTCAGTTGTTAAGATTTCATCTTCAAACTCTTCACTGGGAATAATTCGTGAGACCAGGAAGACTAACGAAACACTTTCTTGAAGATAGCTACACAGTAATACTAACAGAAAGACACACCTCCATTTAAAAAACATCTGATCAAAACAAGACGCGAGCAACTTATCTATTTTGACATATTAGTATTTGTTATATGTTTACCATTCTGCGCTGATTAGTATTAAAAGATAAATATTATTAAACAGAATCAAAATGAATTATTTCTCATTCTCCATTCACAAAACTCCTCTCTCAACATCAGGCATGAAACAAAGGTCTCGAAAATTATTGGATGGCGCCTAATCATTTGTAAATGTGGATATGAAATCTCTAACCATGCACCGCAAAGTTCATCCAAGATGTTTTGCTCAAGACTAGTTAAGCAGTCCCTTTTTAATTGGAAAGATTTAGAAGGTGTTGTTGCAAGCAGGAGGATATCATCATAACGAATAAAAGAAACTGCATAAGGACCACCTCTCTTGCACTGGCGGGATTTGGTTCTTGTTGCAGCCCCCTCAAGAATGAGCTGCGCCATGTAATCAAATGCATCGAGGATTTGGTCGTTTCCACCTCGCAGGAGGCTATCAAGTTCCTCTCTAATCTCCAGCACATTTTGTCTAACTTGATCGTAGTCTAGGAATCTTGGCTTCTCGAGCTTCCTCTTGGACATATTACTATGAAGAATACGCATTATACGTTTTATCATCTTGTTGAATATATTGCTTACTATTTTCGTTTTGTTGTGCAAGCTAAGAAGACGAACCCTACCACATAGGCCAATATTATTCCTAGACCAAAAACAAAGTATTCAAACTCACGATAAGCACCGCCGAATTCTATCATACTTGAATTAACAAAGTGTGGGTTTCCTGGCCAGTAGATAGTCCCACCACAAGTGTATTCTTCGTTTTCGTTTAACTGACATTGAAGAAGCTCTTCACATGTTTCATATTCAGGATTACATGATAGCCCTATAGTTTTTTTTAAAGAAAGGCAAACACTTCCATATGCCGACGAAGTAACACAAGTAAGTCCATCTTCACAAACTCTGTACAAGAGATACCCCGAATCAACGTCTGTAGATACACCGCAAGTACCACCTTTAGCAACGCGATTAACTAAAACGACATCAGACCGTTGAGAGACCATTCTTTCTTACTGTAACTTATTATATTTTTTTTCCGCTTATAAGTATCCCATTGATAAAGGAAGGGTTTATTATTAATGAGTTACTATTCAAACCTTTTCTCATTAACTTAAATATAAAATGGATTATAATAGTGTTTTACACTAAAATCTTTTCACGTTATTCAAAGTATAATACTGATTATTATATTGAATCTAGAACAATAATTGTTCTCATTCTTCTTTTTATTTTAAATTGAATACTGATTATATTAATGAATTTACACTAAAAACATTTCCCATTAATTGGAACCTAATATTGATTATTAATGAATTACTATTCAAACCTTTTCTCATTAAATTAAACATAATATGGATTATATTAATGAATTTACACTAAAAACATTTCCCATTAATTGGAACCTACTATTGATAATAGTAATAACTAAGTCATCTTAAATCCTTTTCTCGAGTATACTATTTATTATAATAACGAATTCATACTAAAAGCTTCTTTTCGGTTCTAATCATATTTTTTTTTAAAGTTTATCTGGGCAATCTATGGTTAGCAATTTAGAACCAAATTTTCAACTTGTTTTTGGATACGATCCATGATCGTTTTCTTCTGGACAAGATTCTGTATTTCCAACTTGTCTTGAGTTTTGTTGTGCTAAAGTCCTCTTCGAAACCCTTTAAGATTCTCTTCTAGACTGAGCCAACCAAGGTTTATGGCTAGGAAACTCTATCCCCAATTTTTCCAACATCGAAATGGCCACGTCGAACAAGGGGCGAGAATGGCTTGCAAAGAGTATTTTCTCATCGGGCGAGAGAAGAAATTAACTCGAACTTAGGTCCACAATAGATTACTTATTTGAGTTTCTTTACTCTGGCGATCATCGCGGTAGCGTATTCCAACATGCCTTCGAGGGTTCTGTCCGTTTGTTGCAGTCTCTCTAATGAAGAGTGTAATCTTTCCAACAATGTAGCCTTATCTTCATCGGTGAAATCTTTTCTGTTGATTAATTCCACCCACTCCTCGGTGTCAATGATGGTTTTTTTCAACATCCTCCGGTTTTCGTTGAGTGTGGAATGCGTATTTATCATCACTTCGATTGCATTTTCTTTAGTGAATCCTGCGAGAGGTTGGTATTCGGGGGTTACTTCGAAAAGTTGGCATTCGGGGGTTTCTTCGAGAGGTTGGGCTTTAAACATTATGGCAAGTGGCAATCTTGGTGACTTGGTACGCTTGGTTTCTTGATTTGGGAGTTAGGTGTTTGGTTTGGTTTTTGGTTAATCCTGTCCACCATGTCCATGAACACTGGCGGTTTTACATTTTTTTTTTGAACTAAAGGTAAGATCTTACCCCACTGGCGGTTTTACATTTTTTGAACTAAAGGTAAGATCTTACCCCACTGGCGGTTTTACATTCTTTTTGAACTAAAGGTAGGATCTTACCCCGATGGCGGTTTTACATTATTTTTTGAATTAAATGTAAGATCTTACCCCGCTGGCGGTTTTACATTATTTTTTGAATTAAAGGTAAGATCTTACCCCGCTGGCGGTTTTACATTTTTTTTAGGGCGGGTGGGTTACAAGAAAAGGTTAGATTATAATTAATACTAACTAAATAAAGGTAAGATATATGTATCTTTATCTAGCTCAGATCAACCAATTATTTAATGCGTATAAAGTTATTTATTAGTCTGTTTCCCTATCAACCAAAAGTATCTTCTTCAGTCGATTCTGAATGTTAGGATATAAATGCTTATCTTCTGTCGGTGTGCATGGTATAATTATAGAGCCATATGAATCGCGGTAATACTTGAAATGGTTCCTTGCATTGATTAGTCCAAAGCCCTTGGATACTAAAAATCGTCGAATTGAGGAGATGCTTTTAAGAACTCTAATCTCGTCTAGTGTAGCAAGCGCTGGAAGATCTTGTTCCTGTAGTAGTTCTTCCTCTTCTTCCTCTTCCTCTTCCTCTTCTTCTTCTATTTCTTCGTTTTGGGAATTCCGATAGTGCCATGAATTTAAGGGCCTAGAATCCCTCAAGGTAGTTTGTGTAACAAATACATCATTATCATGACCAGATTCTTTCCTGTTGGATCTCCGCTTACGGACCCGTCTTAATGCTCTTAACATTTTACCAATGAAAAGTGCACGTCTAGTAAAACAGAGTGCCGTCGAATACAATTTGTCATAGAATCCATAGTGCTGAAGTATCCAACAGGTACATCGAGCACCAAGCTCCAATGGATTATACGTATTGATGACCGTTGAGTTGTTGCAGAAACAACGTTCTTCTTTGATACAGGTATCACAAAAAAATCTTCTACAAACAACACATAAACAAACAGGACATTCTCCAATAATACTTACATGGGAGCAAGAATCACAAATGAAGAATGGTTGATTTGGAAGTCTCAAGAACGAGCGAATTTCTCCGATTGTGCAGCTTATTTTTGGGGAAGAGAGGTAGACAATTTTGTCATCTCTGTAATTCATAGAGCTAAATTGTTTTAGCAAAGAATTATATGTGCATACGAAATGACGGTAAACCAAAGGGTCGCACTTAAAATTCATCACCTCTGATGTGTGATCACAACGAAGTGCACTTTTGGGACTTACTACCCCCAGGCCTGGTGCGTAGAATGTACAGAAGGGGATTGGACCCCCATAAGATCGCGGGGCTTTATATGCAGTTATCTTACAGCGTATTTCAGCATTGAAACTCACGAGCTTAGCAAATGCCTCTACCGGAGGCATGTTTGAAATAGCTTCAAGGTTATAATACCTTCTCTTAGGTCCTGTAAAGGATAACATGTTTCGGAGGTTCACCTCTCTTGAGAAATGAATATTAATGTCCTGATCAAAACGATTTTGGAAGACATCGGGTTGTTTGGAGGTGTATGGGTTAGGGACCATTGTAAATGGAAAGTATTTTGCAAGGACTTTCTCGAATGTTATTTGAGCATCGTAGTTGTCACGAATATGATGAACTTCGCATTCACAAAGTGGACAGACACCGGCTTTAATGAGAACATCGTAACAATTAGTACATAGCATTTCAAGACACATCGGACAGGCATCTGAATGATGGATTGAAATTAACTTCGGACAATTGAGACACTTGAAATAGGATAGTATACTGAAAGCATTCCGCTGACTCATCAAAACAGTTGTGTCTACTCTCCTCAGTAACAGCAAAAAGTTTGGATCTTTCAAAGGATCTCTAACTCTACTTCTAATCTTTATAGGCCGGGTCCCATGAACACAAACTACTGAGTGACTTGTGTTTTTCCGAAAATCAGCAATGTACCTTCTCAATGCTAAATTTTTCCTCTTGGTATCCTCTATCTCAATTTCATCGTTTGAATCATAAGGAATCATCTTCCACGGTTCTTCAGCTGTACACATCTTCGGATCGTAAAATATGGGGAGCAAAACGTGGCGACGCATCAACTCTGGTTTGTAAAACATTCTATTTCCAACGGTGGCAACGGCATCACTGCGTAAAAGGTAAGCAGAGCAGTAAAGCTTTTGTAATGTAGCAGCACAAATGGCAAGGTTTAGGGATCTGCAGTATTGTTTGAAGTGTTCCAATTCTTTATAACCAGAGTCCCATTTTTGGGAAGGTTTGAAAAAGGGCATGACAGCTGCAAGTAAGTTCTTGAATTGCGTCATTCTTCTAGCTATTGCAAGGGACGGGTCAGTAACGAAGTCTTTCCACGTTTCTGTTACGTCTTGGTGATCGTTGAAACCACAAAACGAATACGGTATGACTGCCATCGACATAAAATACTCTACGAATCCTGATGCAACATTAGGTTCTGAGTATTTTTCTTTCGTGAGACTCTCGATGATATCCTGGGCATCCTTGGCACTCTTGTCTGGATTGTAGAGCAGGTAAGCAGTCACAGCTGCCATTGAGATGGCTACTGTAGCTTTAAAGGTATCACGGTCATCTACATGAAGGGAACCGAACTTCAGGATACAATCAATCACTTGCTGCTCTTGCAAGATGTATCCACGCTCCAATGGTGACTTAAATCCATACCTTTCAGAAACCCGATGAGCCTTTTGTTGCTTTTTCGTAGCAGTGGCACCTGTGCTCATCGTGGAATCAGAAGAAGAAAAAGACAACGTCGCTGTATATTGCGTATTTGCTAATATTATGCATTCTCTATTTTAAAAAACCATTCCTTAGTCTAAACTCATTGAGATATAAATAAAATAACACTTTGAAGATCGTAATAGCTACTATGTATGATAGTGACGTCATAGGTACGAGGGTTAGGGTTTCCCTTTCTTTTTTTGTGAGAGGTCGGACCTAGAATTTTTCTATTTATTTTTGGTTCTTTAATATCATTATGTAGAATGAAGCTAACAAGAACGAAAATTGCGGGAGGATCTTCTTTTTCTAGTCTAAACTCATTGAGGTATAAATATTAATAATAAACTTACTTCAAAGATAAATAAGAATAGTTTCACTATTAACGAATCAACTATTTTTTTTTTCATTAATCGATGGTTATTTGGGTCTTCCTAACTTTCAGTATTCTTAGTTTACACAGTATAAATGGATTGTTCAGCGACTCAGGTTTAATATGTAATAACCAAATTTCCATTGGCGAAGAAATAGCACTATTTCTTAATGAAGATTCTTCTACAATCACTAGCTGGGGTTCCAATACTAGCGTCCCAGAGTTATTATTTGGGCAAACAAATTTGGCATCTTATCAATTTGTTCCTGATCAAAAAGATCCTGTACGCATGATCGGGGCTTCTGGAAAAGTACACGCATGTTATTTACTAAACAGCGGTTATATCAAATGTTGGGGCAACAACGAGTTTGCCCAATTAGGAAGACCATTAGACGAAGTAATTAATACTTCGACATCAGTACAGGTAAATGGGATCGTTGCGGGCAATGCAATTGCTACGGGTGACTATCATTCTTGTGTAATTGTTCAAAGTGGAAAATACACAAAATGCTGGGGTAGAAATAACGTTGGACAACTCGGTAGAGGGTTTACTGGTGATCCATTATATTACACTGACAGGGTAAAAAATATTCCATCTTGGTCTACAACGGTCTCTTGCGCCGGTGATCACTGCTGCGTCTTAACTACAGCTAAAACTGTCTGGTGTTGGGGGGGCAATCTTCAAGGTCAACTTGGTTCAGGATGGGTTTCAGAATACGAATCCGATGTTGTTTTGGCAACTGGGATACCAGAGTCTGTACAGAAAATTGACACTGCTCGAGACCACACCTGTGCGCTTGGAGAATCTGGTCAAGTTTATTGTTGGGGCTTGAATGTCTTTTACAACGACACAAACTCATCAATAATTTATCCATCAGCTCAGACAATTACAAGCTTAGGATCGGATAATTTAGACATTACTACACCAGACAGAAGTTCATGTGTTATTGATAATAATGGTTTCATAAAATGTATAGGTGAAATGAGTCCGGCTATTTCCGAGGCTGCTTACATGCAAGATGTAGGTATTGTAGTTTATGCATCTGCCTCAGGGAGTAAACTATGCGCAGTAGCTGTGAGTGATAAAGTCACATGCTGGGGATCTTCTGAAGACTCAAATAACCATTCAATTCTTTCCGGAGGCATCCTTGAAGAAGCATACATTCCGCTTACTGGAATTAACGCTACTGATGCTGTTTGTAATTATCCTACAGCTAGTCCTACAATGTACCCAACAGATTCGCCTACGAAGGGACCTACTAAAACCCCTACTAATAAACCTACGAATAAACCGACTCAGGCACCTACAAAGAAACCTACAGACACCCCGACAATGTCTCCTACCGATTCTCCGACTAAAAGTCCTACAAAGTATCCAACGTTAAGACCTACAGACACACCTACTTTGAGACCTACACTGTTTCCTACAGATAACCCTACACTCACACCTACTAAGTTACCTACCTCGTACCCTTCATTTTATCCAACTATAAGACCAACACCTGAACCAACGCGCGCAGATGCGTCCGAAGCAACTCTAGGGTTTATTTCTATAGGAGCTGCTCTTGGCCTGGTGTTTTTATTCTTAGGATGGAAAGCTTATTACCTTAGGAAACACGGTTACATGGATTTTATTCACTTTTAAGGAAAGAGCTCGAGGAAGAAGATAAAACCCAAATAATAAGATGTCAAGAGATCCTCATAGCATCCTCGAAGAGTTTCACGATGGCCTTGGAGTTCTTCTGAACGCAACGCTTGGAATGAACAAGGTCGTAAGAAACACCTCCCTTCTCGTCTACCTTCTCAGCAGTTTTGAGATAAACTCAGACGAAAGTAAAGTCACCGAGAGCATTGTTTCTTTCTTCCAACGGTCTCAAAGAAAGGGTTCTGACCTTCCACGTCTGATCTGCTTTACCATCAATGCCAACATTGAAAACATGGTCAAAGAAGGACTGAGCGTCCCCAAATATGCCTGGTTTCATCAGACACTACTTCTTAAGTGCGCTTCACTAGCTTTTCCCTTGACTCTCAACAGAGAATTCTGGAGTCAGAGAACAACACAATTCCCAGGAACAGCATGCTATCCGATGAATGGAATACTACTATCGAATCTCGTACGAGTGTCAAATGGTGAGACTAATCTTGAAAAAGTCAACCAAAACCTCTTCGAGGCCATCGTCGAAGATGCCTTAAGCGGTGCTATACCAAACATCATGCTGAATGATTCATTTCTTCGAAAGTACTTTCTTTGCATCTACGATTGCATGGGCAATAACTTCTTAACAGAAACTTGGCTACAATGTGTTGTGTTTCTTTGCTCTTTCGAACAGCAAAATTTTCTGATTTCAGGTCCACTCGGGGACATACGGAGGACCTTTCCATCGGTTTTAATTCAGCAAATTTTCTCAAAGCCTAGAATCCCGAATGTTTTCGTAGATTTATCTCGAATCACGAACCCTATCTGGATAGCATCATTTCTTAACTCAATCTTTCTGCTTTACAAAAAGCGGAACTGGGTTGAAGTGTACGATGATACCGCAGATGAAATTTTGCAAAAGTTGTACATCTATCTAAATGGAGTGAGTCAGGAGGCCTCAGAACACTTCTTCAAAAGACTTTTCGAATTACTCTTCAACCCAAAGAGATCTGATCTACACTTTATCACTCCTTTGCTTCGTATGACTCGACAACATCATCTTCGTCCCGTTTTCGAGCATCTCTTAGAATCTAAGGGACCCATTGAACTCACAGAGTGTTTCAGGAACATCTCAATTATCAATCAAACGAATGGTGAGCTATTATATCGCGACATCTCTGTCATCACTGCATGTTCTGGTATGGACATATGTGGAATCGATGGATTTACATGTTCGCTTGAATGCGAACCAGATTCGTGTAGCAAAGAATGTCCTCAAGATACCAAAATTATCTGGGTCAAGAGACACCTTTACAACTCTATGATGCATGGTGTTTACACGTACAGGTTCTTAGCAATGAAACTGATCAAGTATTTTAATTCAAAGCTGAACCAAGATATCAGCAAAAGGATCCTGGTGGATTACCTTCAATGGTCTTTTCAGATACCTATTCTTCTCTATCCGGCACCAAGACTGTCACCGCCTACACTGGACATCCGCAAGGACTCGCTCTTATTATTCAATTATGCCTTAAATAATTTATAATATATTTTCCCACTCCCTAATGAGACAATATTAAAGAGAACAACAAAAGCAGCAAGCTAAGTAGGACAGTAGCTTACCTAACTTAAGTAACTTAATTAATTAAACCGACTTATAAAAAAGAAAATAATATTAATAGTCTGTCCAGAGGACAGGGAAAAAAGAAGAGGGAAAACTATAGGATTAAATAACTTAACCTTTTAATTATACCATATAGGGATCATTGAACAATGAAAAAGAAACTAACACTACCATTATACAAATTACCTCCTGAAAAAGATAACACCATTAATCTCAGCAAACAATTTCGGGATTTATTTACTAGGAACAATTTTTGGTATGTAGTACTATCATTGATACATATGACACTACTTATATTTGTAGCATTTGGCTTGTCAATGGCATTCTGGGTTGGACTTTGGCTAATATTCTACCAGTTTTGGTCTTAATTTGATACCCAAGGCGTTCTACTTTGATAGATAGAACGCCCGACTCGCCCGACTCGGGTATATCAATCTTCCCGACTCGGGTGATTCGGGTAGTTGACTCGGGCGATTCGGGCAATACGGGTGTTCTGAAATTAGAAAGAACAGGTTGAACACTCGACTCGGGTGGACCAAAGAAGCTTCGCAGACCCTTTTCACGACGTGAAGACAATGACGACTAGAAACTCGAGCGCGCCCCCGCATATTTTTGTAGAACAGTCTACCAATACGAACAGTCGTACTCAGGTGAAGAACACAAGTCACAAAGGCGCCTCTTCGAAGACTATTGCTTCTGCTTCTTCTCCTCAACAGGAAAAGGAAAATGAAAACGTCGGAACCGATGTCACTCGTACGAAGTTTGGAAAACATCGCGCCCAACAAGGGAATAGCACGTCTGCAAACACTGGCACTTCTTCTTCAAAGGCAAACGATACATACAAAGCCAAAATGATGGAATTATCATTAGAGATGTTTGAGATGATGAAAGATATGTCAAACAAGGTCGAGCTACTTCAAAATGAACTTCAGTCGGTCAAGAAGACAATTAAACAACGTCATCGTTTGATGAACAAAAGGTTGAACAGTCAAGTATCTGCAGTGAGCAGTGATTTTGCTCTCCTTCATAACTACATGAACAATAACAACCGAAAAATCAGAAAGCTTTTTCAGCAAGTGATCTCACAGGATCAAAGTGAAACGGCGATAAATCTTGAGGACAACCTCAACGATGTACAGGAACCTATCTACACATTAAATGTGGACAGTGACGTACAGTTTGATGACGACCAAGGGTCTATGAACTCACAGCATGACAATGAAGAAGAAGAAATGAGTGACAATCAAAATGATCTTGCCGTTTCATCAGACGATGAAAGCATTTCTGATGAAGACATTGAGAAAGTCTATGAAAAAATAGCTGAAGTAGCAAAGCGTTGGCTTTCGAAGGAACAAGAAGACCGTCTTCCGAAATTTTGGAACTTCCTCTCGACTCATAACATGAACCCAAGACCATTCAAAACGAACTCAAAAAGTGTACGAAGGGATCTCGATCTGACTGATCGAGCTCGTTTTGTCAATAAATATTTCGAGAACAAAGATTCTTCACTTCCTAAATGGTCAAAAATGATCATAGACTATCTTCAAAGTGCTGAAGGATCCCAACTTTCCAATCAATTTGAAATTCCGGAAGATTTTAATTTTTTCGGTCCACACGCCATTGATTCGGGCTTGAAGGAAACCTACGCTGTATTCCAAAACCGATTAATGGATTCCTATCGAACTACCGTGACGAATAAACATCAGTCAGGTGATCTGAAAGAGGAATGGGAAATTATCATGAATCATGTTTTCAACGATGGAGAACTTAAGAATCCGAACGCACCTCCACCTGAGTCTCCCGATGACAGCGACATATCTTCAGACGAAGAGTAAATTTAAGGAATCTATCAAAATTATACTTATTATCATAGTTGTCAAAATAAGATATTTTATCCTCAACAGTTTGCAGATTTCCGAATCCAGGTATTAATTAGAGCGCATTCGGGACAGAATGTAAAAGTCTTTTTCTTACTTACCCCCCTCTGATCTAGCTGTTTCAATCGATTCCTCTTAGGAGTTGCTTGGAGCTTCGCATTTTTGAAAAGTTCGTGGAAGGGCTCTGCCTCCAGAGAGCCCAGGGAGTTTTTCTTCAACTTTTGTCCTGATAGCTTCGTGAGAACTTGTCACCAAGACATCAGAACAAATAACATACTTTCCAAAGCTAACCCCCTTATTCTTACGATTCCTCATACTAATTGTATTATAAGAGGAAAAGCTTTTAGAGACTCCCGATTCTTCATAATAATTGTATTATAAGATGAAAAGCTTTTAGAGACTCCCGATTCTCCATATTAGTTACAGCCCATTCGGGACAGAATTAAAAAGTCTTTTTCTTAATTACCCCCCTCTGATCTTGATGTTTCATTCGAATGCTCCTAGAAGTTGCTTGGGGCTTCGCATTTTTGAAAAGTTCGTGGAAGGGCTCTGCCTCCAGAGAGCCCAGGGAGTTTTTCTTCGACTTTTGCCCTGATAGCTTCGTGAGAACTTGTCACCAAAACATCAGAACAAATAACGTACTTTTCAAAGCTAACCCCCTTATTTTTACGATTCCTCATATTAATTGTATTATAAGAGGAAAAGCTTTTAGAGACTCCTGATTCTTCATATTAATTGTATAATAAGAGGAAAAGCTTTTAAAGACTCCTGATTCTTCATATTAACTAGAGTGCATTCGGGACAGAATTAAAAAGTCTTTTTCTTAATTACCCCCCTCTGATCTAGGTGTTTCAATCGAATCCTCCTAGAAGTTGCTTGAAACTTCGCATTTTTGAAAAGTTCGTGGAAGGGCTCTGCCTCCAGAGAGCCCAAGGAGTTTTTCTTCGACTTTTACTCTGATAGCTTCGTGAGAGCTTGTCACCAAGACATCAGAACAAATAACATATTTTTCAAAGCTAACCCCCTTATTTTACGATCCCTCATATTAATTGTATAATAAGAGGAAAAGCTTTTAAAGACTCCTGATTCTTCATATTAACTAGAGTGCATTCGGGACAGAATTAAAAAGTCTTTTTCTTAATTACCCCCCTCTGATCTAGGTGTTTCAATCGAATCCTCCTAGAAGTTGCTTGAAACTTCGCATTTTTGAAAAGTTCGTGGAAGGGCTCTGCCTCCAGAGAGCCCAGGGAGTTTTTCTTCGACTTTTACTCTGATAGCTTCGTGAGAGCTTGTCACCAAGACATCAGAACAAATAACATATTTTTCAAAGCTAACCCCCCTTTTTCTTACGATTCTTCGTATTGATTGTATTATAAAAGGAAAAGCTATTATAGACTCCCGATTCTCCGTATTAATTAGAGTGCATTCGGGACAGAATTAAAAAGTCTTTTTCTTAATTACCCCCCTCTGATCTAGCTGTTTCAATCGAATCCACCTAGAAGTTGCTTATAGCTTCGCATTTTTGAAAAGTTCGTGGAAGGGCTCTGCCTCCAGAGAGCCCAGGGAGTTTTTCTTCAACTTTTGCCCTGATAGCTTCGTGAGAACTTGTCACCAAGACATCAGGACAGAAAACATACTTTTCAAAGCTAACCCCCTTTTTTCTTACGATTCTTCGTATTAATTGTGTTATAAGAGGAAAAGCTTTTATAGACTCTTGATCCCTCGTGTTAATATGTAATTTTATTAAACGTTTTGAACATTAATACTAATATAATATTATTGTAATAGAAACAAGTTATTATTCATCTCTCTTCTTCTTAGTATCATACTGTACGGAGGTATACACAGATAACCAGAATATCTATATGGCCGTAAAGAAAAAAAATATTTACTCGATTCCGGTATCACGAAACCACCTTTCGCACAAAAAGGTTAAAATATGGGGACAAATTTATAACCACTCCTATTAATTAGATTCTAGAAATAAGATTGTAAAAGTGCATATCCTTGATGAGTTGAACAAACAGAACCAAAATACTTTATGTTGAATTCGACCAAATTGCTAGTGAATCAAGAAAGACAGGTAACTCCGCAGGATGAACGCTGATTTTCGCAATACGACACAATATTCTATTAGGACAAGCCTTCCGCCCCAAGCAAAGGTACTCCTGGTTCTTCTTGAACTTGAGCTTGGAGATGTAGTTTTCATTACTTCTTCAGGTACTACTTATGAGTTCAGCTGCCTAGAAACTCTAGTCACATTTGATATTCAAGAAGATATTTTAGAGAATGCTAAAGTGAGGACCTCACCGAACGCAGGACCGTATGCGTATGAAGATGTCATGATGTTGATCCAATATCTGAAGGAGCAACCACGGCATGTATTTCAGTTGTTCACATTTCTCGCGTGTAAAATAATAAGCATACGAATGACAGCAGTACCAAGTATTTGTGGGTAATACGCTGTCATCATTTTGGTTTTCTATAGCAATAAGTTTGATCTACAGTAAAACTGAAATGGAGGGGGTATCAAGTATTCAAAGCTCTGATAATGCTGGTCAAGATGCAGATGCTCTTCTGAACGAGATTATTACAAAGTTATCACATAAATTCCTCTATCAAGTAATAGATATTCCCATTGAAAGGATTAGAGAGTCCATGCAAGAAAGACCCGAAGAAGATGTAAAGAGGGATCTTATCAAAGCACAACTTTCAGCATTGTCACTGCGCTATACTTTAAGAACCTATGATATTGTCCATTGGTATGATAACCTTGATGATGAACATAAGTCACTATATAATATTTTTGAAAAGGAACGGGATTTTTTGATGTCTAAATATAATAAATCTGTAACCGGGATTTCGCCATCATTGCAAGCTGCAACAGATGAAGCTGCTGCAGAGGTTTTTAATGATCCTGAAAATTTGAGCAAGAATTCTCATATTTTCAATTGGGTCATCCTATCAAAAAGCCTTCTTGATACATTAGATATGGAAAAGCGAACATTTTTAAGTGGAACTGATACAGAAACGGAATACTTCTTTATGTTCGCGACAGATCAAACAAGTGTAGAAAGTATCGTTGATGAACTTTCAGATGCAGAATTGGAGCATACCTTGTGTGTTCCATTATTCAATAGGGAGTATTAAATCATTTTACTTTTTCTTTTAATGATATAATAAAAAGAGTACCTTTTAAATGCTATTATTAATAGGAAGTTGGGTTATCATTTAAAACATCAAACAAACAAACAATCTCAATCAATCTTAACTAAAACGTTTTTAATACCTTTAAAGTGTTAATAACATCTTTTGAGTACATGTATTTATTGTTTAAATTTTCAGCATCTATCGGCGGATCTTGGCAAATTTGGAAGTTACACTTCGATGAATAGAAGTTACATCTCGTTGTCGAAGAAGATATTCCCTTAAAATAGTTAACGACGACAAATGAACATTCGGTGTGGTTCAAACAAAGTCCTGGACAAACCCAGTCACCTGTGAACGTAAGACCTTGGCCAAGTGACATCAGGTTACTTTTTTCATCAGCACACGTACAATAAGGCATCGATGAAAATTCAATTACATCGTGAGTTTCAGTAAAAAACTTTTCTAGTGCAATTAAAGAAATTCCAATTATAATCAATAAAATTATAAAGGGACAAGAATAACGAACAAAGCTAACGGTTTTAAGATCTGCTGCAGGTGGTAGATCTTTATAAATATTTTTATTCATTTTAAGGTTTTTTTCTTTTAATGAAAAGTCTTTTTGTATTCTTATTATATTTCTCCGTAGGGGACAGTCAAACGACTGATACAAATAAAAATCAGCAAAACCCAAACGATTGAAACCTTTCTGAAGACACCGAAAAAAAAGAGAAAAGAACAAAGTACCAAACATGGTGATTGCCCCCAAACGCCGCCTTCTCCCACCAAAGGAGGAGTATTGTTGCAAGTTGAAGCGTGTCTGTCCTGCTGCCAGAGATTCTTTCTTTTATAGACAAGTTTTCACCTCAGGATCAGAGAATGTAAGAGCCTTTGCAGAAGCAACCTATAAAGGTCTCATCTGTAGAATAGATAACGAATATGATCGGAGCCGGTTACTTTATGCAGCAAGATACACCCACATGGTGGTTTTCGATCATCTACCTGAACACATCAAGAGAGATGGGGAATTCATCTTGCGGTTGGTAAGTCTGAATGCAAGCTTTTCAAGGACTCTTCCGGACTTCTATCTAAACGACCAAGTCTTTGTCTTCAAGATGCTCCGTGCCAATGTAATGACCTTTCGTTACTTACCATCTAAAATGAGACACGACCAAACCCTGATTAAACTGTTGATCGAAATACATGGCTTTCGAGCCTTGTATGAACTCTCGAATTGTGTTCTTGTTAAAACTCAGTCACTCGTCCTTGACGCAATGATTCATACAAAGGTAATTACTCGATCATTACCTAAACTCTTAGCTTATAATCCAGAATTAATGGAAAGTGTGATCAAGGAAGCAAAGATCATTCGCGATGGTTTAAAAATCAACAACAATGGAAGTATGCCGAACGCCCTCGAGTGTCTTCTTGCCGCCGTGAAACATGAGACAAACGAATCGAAGGAACTAGATTAAAATAAAGAAACTTTTGTTTATCATTGCTTACAATTTTTTTATTGAACTTATCCCTTTCCGGAATTATATTCTCATCTTGATACCAACCCATGATTCATTAGCTGCGATGAATTCTCTCTGCGTTATCTGGCTACAATCTGAGTAAAGGCTACATGTGTATGGTACAGTAGTAGTTCTTGAATAACAAGAACAAGACGAAGTAGTTTCACAAAGTGCCATACACCACTCTCGCTCCTGAGCCAATGTAACTACATGAGACACGAGCAAATTTTCAGCTTCAGTCATCTCCTTATCCAGAAATTCAATAAAACGGTACCCGAATTGGTCTGATGGAACTTGTACATTTTTATAGGCAAATACTCTTACTATGACTACTGTAATTCCAATAAGCCATGAGCAAATGACTATAAGCCCATAAAAAGCGTTCGGAAACTTCATAATTCAGAGCAACAAATATGAAACTTGACATAGGTTATATTTATTTCTTTTGTATTTAATTATCTATTCGAACAAATTCTCCTGCCAAATATTTGTTTCAATGTTTCCGTTCCTGAAAAATTCGAGGATGGTGTTTAGAAAGGGATCTATATCTTCCATCAGATCTGCGAAGAACTCGATTTGTTTTATATCATCAAGCATTTCAAAACGTCTACTAACGATCAGTCTTTGAAACTCAGTGACAAAATTTCTATATTTCAGCAGTAACACTTCATCTTTCTCTAAGAATAAAATGCTCATCGACTTGATAACTTCTCTGTTACTCTGCTCATGACTCCTGCAAAGATACTTGTAAACTTCAGACCGAATAGTAGGGACTTTGAAATTTAAATTATACTCATAAACCATCCAGGAAATATGCTTTATCATTTGTGCATATCTCGATCTCCACAAAGCAGTTATCATAATTGTATTGTTGTTATGTAAAGTTTCGGACAATGAATCCAACTGATTCGCTATCTCAAATAACTTCGTAGTCACAATACTATTGTAAGAGGAATCTATGGTTGAGAAGTTTTCTGCTTGCATTTTCTTCACTGGGCAATTTGCTTATCACTACTTGCTTGGGTTTTCGATGTCTACCTAAGCATCAGAATATCACCTTAGTTGGACGACACTGATGACATTAGTAATAATGCTCATTTAAATTGAGGAAAAATAATGAAATGAAGCTTCCTGGCGTTGAAATAGTTTTCTGTTTCGGAAAGTACATCAAATTAACGGCTTATAACTGACTTTTGTTAATAAAAAAAAAGTGTTTATTTTCAGTGTGTTTTAATTAAAAGAGAAAAGTATTTAAAAGAAAAATCAATAATACCTAAAATACCAGCCTGGTGTATGCAATTCTAGAAAAAAGTATTAAGTAATCCTATATTACTCCTAAGCTACAAGACATCGTGTATCCGATGCTCGAGAAGAACTGTATTAAACGGCTATTAATACTACACATGACATTCCATCCCGATTCTGTTGCAGTGGCAGCAAAACTCTAATACCACAGGTCAATCCAAAATGTATGAAAGCGTCGAAAGCCTTCAGAATATGGATGAAGAGATAGAAGAAACAAACAATGATTATTCAAGTAAAGGGCATGGTGGTATAAACGCAACGAAATATGCGGACATCGATGAGTACTTACAGAGAATCCTGTCTGTTACTATGGAGACAATGACTTATAATGTTCACAATAAATCGGACCGCAGGGAATACATTCAACTCGTCAAGAAGAACAGTGAAGTTTCGGGGCTCGCGAATGTTCTATTTAAAACTGCGCTCAAAACTCGTACCTATGCAATTTATGTTGGTCAAAGGAAATCTGGTTCAATTTCATCGTGGTCTGAATCTAAGTATCTACTCAAAAATACGCTTCAAGAATATGGTGACGAACGTCTTCTGGGTGTTTTATCCAAATTTGTTGACCCTATTCAAGCAGAAACTTCGGCTCTGAATACTTCAGTTATGTCAGCATCTTCGACATCGACATCGACTACTACTACATCTGCTTCTAGTCCTGCTAACGGAAGTAGTTCATCGAACAACCAAACATTTGATGAGACAAATTTTTGGATGTCCGACAATGCATTAGACTCCGACTCCGACTATGACAGTGTCGAAGAATTATTACTTGGCCGGAGAAATAGTACAAAAGAAGAACTAAGGTCTCTCCGCCAAGAGCCTTCAAGACTCAAGAAAATAGGGGCACTATCGATAGCTTCTGAGCCTAAAACACCGCAGAACAAAAGACCTCGTTCTTATGACACAACCTCTACAAAATCCAACTACTTGAAGAGAAGGCGCAAGGCTGAATTAACTGAGATACGGGAGGAAACTCTAGCATCAAAACAGAAGAAAATAATCAACTCACTTCAAAAGAGTATGAAATCTGCACATGCGATGATTTCTAGTCTTATGGAGGAGAATAAGCGTCTACAGAATCTAATCAATGAATTATCAGATTAACTAGAAATTACTGTGTAATATTGATCGTAACTACTATCATCTTTGTTGTTTAAGTCTAAAGACTCGTACATTTCTTCATTGTCCTTTGTACTGTTCAGAAAATTCTGAGATTGGAGCTCTCCGCCGGTGTCTCTATCAAATAAACAGCTTAATAAGAGAGCGAATGTATTTATTATACTAGAAAGAACGCATACTCTTAGAACGAACGATAACATCGTAATACATATACTTAATCCCGCGTATTTCATAAAGACATTAACCATTATACTACCAGGGATTCCACACAAAGGTATCATAAATATAGCTTTTGTTAACGACCGGTCTTTGCATAGGGTAACTTTCCGGTAGTATGAACAAATGAAGGCATGCTCATTGGTAGTTTCTGCCAGGAAAAAGCTGAAAATACAACTAAAGACCATGTCTCGGAAAAAGACAAACAAGTAAATGACTTCATAAAGTAGAACCCAATTCACTCTAGCATCTAAAGAAGGCTCACCATAAAAGACTGAGATATAATAAATAGCAAAGTAAATAGTAGAATAAATCCATGATAAAATGATAGTTTGTGACACAACAACATATGTAGTATATTTAATCTTTACAAACTCCCCTGCATTATGAGTGTTCAAAATTTCCATTTTAGATAAATGTAGTACAAGTTTTGATATAGCCTTAATGAGTATTTGTTCTTTCCTAAAATAGTGTCATCAAGGTATAACAAAAATATCAGTTTCCAAAATTACTCGATTTATCTTTTAGGAATGTAGAAAAAGAAATTCTCTGAGACTTAATTTCTGGTTCAAATTATTTACACTCTATTTCTATTTCCAATTTCAAAAATTTAAAGAGAAATAAAGAAATAGAAATCGACACTGAAAAAATAAATAAAAACAAAATAACAGAATCACCGCATGCAAGGGTCACACTTATTTCAATCATGTATCTAAAAAGTGTCATGCTCTTGATCAACGCGCGCTCAGCAACATTCTAGAAGCCTTGTATTCTTCGAGAACAAATGTGATTTGTCAGAGTCTAATTTCCGCGTGTTTAGAATCACGTGGGTCATGAAGAAATCAAAACCCGAACTCAGTTGATTGACAACCGAAAAATGAGTGACTCAGTAAGCATCAACTCTTATTCCCCTAAGAAGACCTCTGGTGTTAGTTCTACTAGGGGATTGTTGTCTGATTGCGAAAATGGTTGGAGCGCCCGGTCTTCATCCTGGGAAAGTGGATTCCAATTCTCTGAACAACAGAAAGATGATATCTGTTCTAAATTGAAGAACTACCTTCCAATCGAATGCTCCGATAACTACATGGTTGGCGAAAGAAAGGTATATTATTTTGACATTGACACAATTACAGAGCAGGCAAATGTCACCTTCGGATGGGGAAACTGGACTAATGAAATTGTACCAGGTTCAATTACTATGGGCACCAAGAGGAATGCTTTTGGGCGTAACTATATCTGCTGTCGCTTGGTTATGAGAATCATTCTCAGAGATGGTACTGTACGTGAAGACATCGGCACCGGCAGTTCAGAAATTTTTGAACGCGATGACGGAAGTGCAGCAGCTGACGCTCAAAAGAAAGCCGTCACAGATGGAATGAAGAGAGCGTTTCGGTTATTTGGACGCAGATTCAATTGCCCTGATTATTCTAAGCTCGGAATGGAATAACCGGACAATTGTAGTCTTTGTATTTTCAAATCCCCAAAGGCTTCAAATCTTGAATGGAGGTTACTTACACTTCCGTCTTACAAAGAAATATCTTCAATTGTTTTAAACAATCAGAAATTTTCACAATGACTACCAACCTTATGACCTCTTCTTATTAACATTGCGAATACCGGCACTTTCAAATATGATTCGATGTTTATAATTCAGGTATAGTCGAATCTGAAATGTAAACATAGGATCAGGGAGATTCAAGGGGGTTAGCTTTGAAAAGTATGTTATTTGTTCTGATGTCTTGGTGACAAGCTCTCACGAAGCTATCAGGGTAAAAGTCGAAGAAAAACTCCCTGGGCTCTCTGGAGGCAGAGCCCTTCCACGAACTTTTCAAAAATGCGAAGTTCCAAGCAACTTCTAGGAGGATTCGATTGAGACAGCTAGATCAGAGGGGGGTAATTAAGAAAAAGACCTTTTTATTATGTCCCGAATGCACTCTAATTAATATGAGGGATCGTAAAAATAAGGGGGTTAGCTTTGAAAAGTATGTTTTCTGTTCTGATGTCTTGGTGACAAGTTCTCACGAAGCTATCAGGGCAAAAGTTGAAGAAAAACTCCCTGGGCTCTCTGGAGGCAGAGCCCTTCCACGAACTTTTCAAAAATGCGAAGTTCCAAGTAACTTCTAGGAGGATTCGATTGAGACAGCTAGATCAGAGGGGGGTAATTAAGAAAAAGACCTTTTTATTATGTCCCGAATGCACTCTAATTAATATGAAGAATCAGGACTCTATAAAAGCTTTTCCTCTTATAATACAATTAACATGAAGAATCGAGAGTCTTTAAAAGCTTTTCCTCTTATAATACAATTAGTATGAGGGATCGTAAAATAAGGGGGTTAGCTTTGAAAAATATGTTATTTGTTCTGATGTCTTGGTGACAAGCTCTCACGAAGCTATCAGAGTAAAAGTCGAAGAAAAACTCCCTGGGCTCTCTGGAGGCAGAGCCCTTCCACGAACTTTTCAAAAATGCGAAGTTCCAAGCAACTTCTAGGAGAGTTCGATTGAAACAGCTAGATCAGAGGGGGGTAATTAAGAAAAAGACCTTTTAATTCTGTCCCGAATGCACTCCAATGAATATGAAGAATCGAGAATCTATAATAGCTTTTCCTTTTATAATACAATCAATATGAAGAATTGGGAATTTCTAAAAGCTTTTCCTCTTATAATACAATTAATATGAGGGATCGTAAAAAAAGGGGGGTTAGCTTTGAAAAGTATGTTTTCTGTTCTGATGTCTTGGTGACAAGTTCTCACGAAGCTATCAGGGCAAAAGTCGAAGAAAAACTCCCTGGGCTCTCTGGAGGCAGAGCCCTTCCACGAACTTTTCAAAAATGCGAAGTTCCAAGTAACTTCTAGGAGAGTTCGATTGAAACAGCTAGATCAGAGGGGGGTAATTAAGAAAAAGACCTTTTCATTCTGTCCCGAATGCACTCTAGTTAATATGAAGAATCAGGATTCTATAAAAGCTTTTCCTCTTATTATACAATTAATATGAAGAATTGAGAATTTATAAAAGCTTTTCCTCTTATAATACAATTAATATGAAGAATCGGGAGTCTATAACAGCTTTTCCTTTTATAATACAATCAATACGAAGAATCGTAAGAAAAAGGGGGGTTAGCTTTGAAAAGTATGTTATTTGTTCTGATGTCTTGGTGACAAACACTCACGAAGCTATCAGAGTAAAAGTCGAAGAAAAACTCCTTGGGCTCTCTGGAGGCAGAGCCCTTCCACGAACTTTTCAAAAATGCGAAGCTACAAGCAACTTCTAGGAGAGTTCGAATGTAACACCTAGATCAGAGGGGGGTAATTAAGAAAAAGACCTTTTAATTCTGTCCCGAATAAGCTCTAATTAATATGAAGAATCAGGAGTCTTTAAAAACTTTTCCTCTTATTATACAATTAATATGAAGAATTGGGAATTTCTAAAAGCTTTTCCTCTTATAATACGATTAGTATGAGGAGTCGTAAGAATAAGGGGGTTAGCTTTGAAAAGTATGTTTTTTGTTCTGATGTCTTGGTGACAAGTTCTCACGAAGCTATCAGGGCAAAAGTCGAAGAAAAACTCCCTGAGCTCTCTGGAGGCAGAGCCCTTCCACGAACTTTTCAAAAATGCGAAGTTTCAAGCAACTTCTAGGAGGATTCGATTGAAACAGCTAGATCAGCGGGGGGTAATTAAGAAAAAGACCTTTTTATTCTGTCCCGAATGCACTCTAGTTAATATGAAGAAACAGGATTCTTTAAAAGCTTTTCCTCTTATTATACAATTTATATGAGGATCATGAATCCTGACTTGGACGCATCGTTTTACCGAGAATCCCTACAGATGATCAAGGATGAAATGATGAGATTCCAGAAATAAAAAGAAAGAGAGTAGAAGAATATGTTTATGAAGAGTAACGAGAAATCTAAAGTATAAGTTTTACTTGATTTTGATTTTATACAATTCAAAGACACGTTTTCGAATCGCAGCAGTGTCAATGAGTCTACGAATTTCCGATGTCCCAAAGACTTCAAAATTTGATTCACTGAATATTCTATAGACCGGAACATATGTTATTCCCATAAAGTCTCTCAGTGCTAAATAGTCGTAACATAGGAAGAAGAATGACTCTGCCACATATTTAGGGAAAAAAAGGTCAAACGAATCTTCAATTTCATCGAAGTAAGAATTGAAAAGTCGACGCCATGTCTCGTGTGGTGCTATTGGGTCATTTATCGTTTTGGTAATTCCCATAAGCTCGTTCCCCCTGATCTTTGCGAGGAGTTCGTGGTACTTACACATTTTTTCTTCCTGAATTTTACTAATCACAGCCTCAATAAACTCATCAAAGTCACCGCCATAAGCAACACGGATGACAGACTTCATGAAATGATCAAACCCTTCGTCGTCCTTTGCAAATTCATAATTTAAAATTTTAGACTTTCTATGTCTGAATGCGTCAAACATTTGAAGATGTTTTGCCTCAGTTCCAGGCCCCTTCGCAGTAAGTGAGAGAATTCTTTTCAAATTGTTCAAACGATCCCACATAACTTGTATCATACAGTATAGGTGAGACGCAAATTTAAGATTTAACCCATCCTCCCCTACAACGAATGTATAGTCTATTTTACCGATCCGCTCTTTAGGGTGGTTATGTGTGACGGACCAATACACTGATAAGTCTTCCAAGTATGAGATCTCACGTTCCAAGTCCAAGAGAGAAACGTATGTAGATAAGGGTTTTTGACCAAGATCTGACATGAGAAGGAAGACATCATAGACAATTTCAAAATAAATTTCTGCAGTCAGCTCCTGGTACGTTTGAATAGCATTAACACCTTGCTGCAATTCAGGATCCTTGATAAATTGCCGAAATACATTAATCTTATAATTTGATCTAGCGATGTCTTGCCATCTGTGTTGCCTTTTATTGTAGAAGGACCAGATTTCATTTGAGAATGGAATGTCATTAACAAGTATAATCATAGAATTATTTATTGACATCTCTCATTTAGGAAACAGAAATACAATAATGTATATTGTCTATGAATTTCTGTATACATACTAATACTTTCGCTTTAAATATTTCAGAGCTTTAAATAGAAAAGGAAGCGTTTGCACCATGTATTTGTCATTTAATGCTAAATCCTATTACTGCTAACATATATTTTTTCTGTTTAAATTACCTAAACGAACAGACTTATTCATCTTTCTCAGCTTCTAAATACTATTTTATCTTTTACTGCTCTTACTCTTTTTTCCAACTTCATAAAATGAAAGTGAGAACAAGAAAGAAGGAAAGAACTAACTACTACCTATTCCATACATGTCACACTTTAAATGCTTATTCATTTTGTTTGAAATGAAAGTGAGAACAAGAAAGAAGGAAAGAACTAACTACTACCTATTCCATACATGTCACACTTTAAATGCTTATTCATTTTGTTTGAAATGAAAGTGAGAACAAGAAAGAAGGAAAGAACTAACTACCTATTCCATACATGTCACGCTTTAAATGCTTATTCATTTTGTTTGAAATGAAAGTGAGAAAAAGAAAGAAGGAAAGAACTAACTACCTAATCCATACATGTCACACTTTAAATGCTTATTCATTTTGTTTGAAATGAAAGTGAGAAAAAGAAAGAAGGAAGAATTCTGTGCTCAAGTAAAACCAAAACGCAATCTACCCGATGTTCCCCTTACAATGTTCTCAAGATACTATTGAAAAGCAACAACATGATGATGTTGGTGTGATCGAAGACAATCCTAAGCATGTGAGTCAAGAAGGAATGAGTGATGACCTTCACATCGAACGATTCAACGCCGAAGCTCAAGACGAAGTTTATTTCTTCATAATGAGTCAATTCAATGAATACATAAAACGATACGAAACTATTGTTAATATTATGGAGAAACAACAAGACATTCTTATTTCACATAACAAAGTTCTGCATGAGCACAACGAACGTCTTCTGGAACACGTTTCTTCAGTTAGTAAACAGTATACGAGGTGTCTTCTTGACTTGAACAGTGTGACCTACGACAGAAATCGAGCTTTTTATGAATTGAAAAAACTGCAGGAAAACAATGGTACATGTCAGAAGGAAGAAAATGAAGAAAGAGAAAGTCAGAATTGCTTATTATTTGATGATGAATAGAAAGGATTCTTTTCTTGTTTCCAACCAGCTGACTCCATTCTTGGTTAAAAACCGTTACTAGATAAAACTAATAATGTTAAGATCTTAGTTATTTCAGATAAATTTGTTTCTTCTTTTGTTTTAAGGATTGACTTCAGTTAGGAGTTAACGATCAAGATCTTCAGATCGTTTTCTCTTTGAGAGTCGCGAGCTCGGAACAATGAGATTGTCAGTGTCTTGAAGAAGTTCCTTCCTATGCTCCATCCAGACTTCCTGAGTTGCACCTTTAAATCCAAGCGAAATGTCAGTTTCTTTGAAAGTAGCCAGGATATATTCGACCTTAGATATAACAATTGACAAGTTATACCTATCAAAGTCTAGATGCCCAATCAAACGCATCATTAAGTCCTCTGTAGATGACCTCATGGAGTGTTTTACTTGAGCTTTCCATTGGTATTGTCCATGCAGTTCACTTAATTGTAAACCTTGCATCCAATTCATTCCAAACTTCTCATTCATTCTATTCATAAGTGATAACCTTTTGTCCTCGTTGAAGAGCAAAGGGTCTAAATTGACAATGCTGGTAGTTGTTGTTTCTTCCTTTCCTGGGACTTGAGTTGTGAGAATTTCCCTAGGAGCTCGTACAAGCGAAGTAAATGCACCTTGCTCCATTAGTTCAACAGCCTGTGCTATGAATTTGTTTTTGTCGAAGATATGGATTGATGAGCGATCGATGAGGGAGCCGGTTCTTGTTCCTCCCCTCAGCAATATATGTTTCTTGTCAGTGGCATAGATGATTGACCCTTCAACGCCGGTGCTTTCAATTTTCGTAAACAGAAACGGGAGGTATTCAAATAGCTTTTGAATACAATATCTTTGGTGCATAGTTCTAGGACAGTCGAACGTTTCAGTCTTATGAACTTTCGAAGTGTAATATATTGCAATAATACGGAGAATTTTCTCCCTTCGGGCATACCTAGAAAGATTCTTATCTTGAACTGCCGTGTGGAAACTACTCAGTAGAGCTTCGTTTTTGATAGAAGGTGACCGTTTCATGAATTCATAGTATAGGTTAGAGAAAACACGCTCGATGTCTCGACATAGACTGTTATTGAAATCAACATACAGCAGATTCGCGATAAAAATACGGTCAGATGGTGAGAGTCGCTTCTCGCGTTCTTCTAAGACTGCAGAACACCAGGTAACCTGATATTCAAACCAGTTGTACAGTGATTTAATAGGGGTTTTCATGTTGCATCTCCTTCCTGTATATGTCTCAAAGTGATGAAAAATTAGAACTTCGTTTTGAGAGTAAAGTATCCTTGCACTCATGATACTAAGTTCCTTCAAAATTGCAGAGTCTTTTTCGTCACTGACACCCCAATCAACTTTCTTGAACATTCTTTTAAACCCAAGATATTTTGTCCAGTCTGAAATAGCTGCCGAGAGTTCCGTCTTTGAGTATTTAGAATCGAAGCCAGGAAGAAGCTTCTTAAATGACTGTAGTATCTTCGTCTTGAAAGCAGGAATTGCCTTATTCATCGTTTGCAGGTTCTGATGTGTCAACTTTATTTTATCAAGCATGTTTGAACAAATTGCGTCGGAGTTGGCCAAAAAGACTATCTCGGAAGGCGCCGAAAGTGTGATTCGAAAGCACAAGTTGTTCATCAGATTTACCAAATCAAAAGACTGAGTAAAGTTATCAATGTCGATCTCGTTCCAATCTCTATGGAAAGGAGAGAGATGGAACTTTGCGCTATGTAATGGGTGACCCAAAAAAATCATTCCCTTGAGTAAATCTCGAGTATACTTAACGAGCTTCTCATTATCAAAAACTATGAAGAGACAGTCCATGACATTTTGAACAAATTCACTTTTGTCGAATTCTTCATTGTTTTTAAAATGGAACCCATGGCAACTTCCCTTGCTAGATTCAGGCTTCACACCCCACCGAAGGACAGCTAAAAGTGCAACAACACCGGATGTTTCGCGGCAAAGGGATCTTTGCAATTCATCTGTTATAGAGTTAGCCGCTGTGTACTCTGAGGCCAATCTAGAAACATGAACACTAGCATCTTCAACAAGAGAGTCATGTTTCTGCTCTGAACTTGTGATCAAATAGTTCTTCGTGAATGCACTATAGAATTTGCCTACATTCCTGTTCATATCGAACCAAGTTCTCATATTCCTTGCTTTGTGAACTTCCGCGCTATTACTTTTGTTGAACGAAAGTATAGTGTGCTTTTTCAATGAATTAATAACCTCTTTCAGTCTACGAGGTTCGATAAGACGCGCCCTGACAGACTGAAGTTCCTCATTGTGGGTCTTCACCCACGTCTCTCCGTCCACGACCATGACTTACTTCCCTGCAGGATGTTTGGGATCTGCTGGCGTCCCTTCACATATTGATCAAGATAATTCTACTTCAAAGATTTCAGTCTATTATATTATACAGAGGGAAGAAATTTCTAAAATCCCATTAGATAATTACTAATTATTCATAACTAATGATACTTAGCGAGGCTAGGGTAATAAAGGATAATCATTTCATTTTCTGAGGAACTGTTTGAATGAATAAATAATGTTTCGCCCCCTCTTCTAAAATTTTTATTTATTTGTTATTGATTTGATGTAATTTTGAAATCTTAATACTTTTTTTTGTGTATCTTTTTTTTTGTTAAGTCAATCTATATCATTATTATCTGTAATATTTTCTTTTTATTTTCTTTTCCTTTTCTTTCCCTCCCCCTCCCAATCTTTTTGATCCCTGGTACTTGTTGAAGTTCCTTTTCGTGTTATTAAAGTTCGAGCTTCTTCTTCTTCTTCTTCTTTACCTCCTCAATCGAACAAGTTGCAATACGTTCGAGAGATGAGTTGCATTTGATGCAGTTTCGTGACCTCAAAGCAGTACTAAACTTTCTTTCGCAGTCTGTGCAGTATGAATGACCTTTAAGGGCACAGATAGCGGATACACAACTTTTCATACAAATAGAGCATGTGGTAGTAAGATTCTGGGAAGCAGTAACTTTTTCTCGCTTTCGCTTTCTAGTGCACAAAATCGAGTCAATAAAGTCTGCTCCTTGATCAACAAGTTGATTTAGGTGTTTCAGAAACTCCTCCTGCGTCTTTCCGTTGAAACCAAGAGATTCATCAGTCTCTTTGAAAGTGCTAAGAATATCATCAATCTTGCAATATACGACTGAGGAGTCATACAGAGAAAGGTCAAGGTTTGTGATCAGACCTTCCAATACATCCCTTGTCTTTGAACTCGCACTGGTTTTCAGATGTGTTCGCATTTGGTCTGGAGTATTCGAGTCAGTCTGTTGATCATCATCTATTAATCCTCTTCCAAACATCTTTTCTATCGATTTCAGAACTTCCTTATCTTCTTGCTTAGTTGAAAGCGATGTTTCGAGAGAATAAGAATACGCGCTGTCACCTGATAATGTGCTTCCCATCAGCTGAATAGCCTGGTCGGAAAATTCATTTTTATCGAAGAAAAGAATTCCAAAGCGGTTGAGCGAACCCATTTTATATCCTCCCTGCAGTGCGATATACTTTTTGCCTGTATCATAGATGACTACATTCTTCAAACAGTTGATTTGAACCTTTTGGAAGAGAACAGGATGAGAAGTTAAGAGCATTTCAATACACGCGCGTTGATGAGCAGTCCTCGGACACTCGAAGTCATCAGAACTGAGAGAGCTTGAGGTGTAATGAATTGCAATGAGACGAAGAAGTCTTTCCCTTTGCACACTTTTGGAGAGCTCATTATCCTTACTGACAGAAAGAAGAGCCTTTACCAGACTTTTATTGTCGACAGAATAAGATGCACTAGAAAGAGTCCAGAGCAGCTTATAAAAGGTACGCTCAATATCTCGGGCCTTTTCATGGTTGATATCGTGCTGAAGAAGCTCCGAAATATACAAACGGTCAGAGAAAGATAGCTGTTTCTCGCGTTCATGAACGATGATCAAACACCACACAATTTGTGCTTCAAACCACTCTTCAAGAGACTTAAGGATATTAGAAGAACTAAAGTCGATTCCAGGACTCTTGAAAAAATGAGATAGGATCCCGTGTGCAGAAGTATTCAAAACTCGGTAGATTAGAACACGGATTTTATTCAAGTTCCGTACATCATTTTCATTACTGACACCCCACCTTACAGTATTCCAAAATGCCTTGAAACTAAGTTCGGACTCCATTTCTATTGCGTAGTTCATAGAGTCTTCATCAGTGAAACTTTTGAAGCTATCAGGAAGACTTCTCTGAATCCAAGTCTCAAATCTGGTTTTATAAACATGAACCAAGTCGACCATTCGCCGGATGTTGACCTGTATCTCCAGGATGCTAGAGCGAATGTTCGGAACTGGATTGCAATTCGACATGAAGAGGAAACTGTCTTCATCGTTGTTAATCAACAAAAACGCCAAATTGTTGATCAGGTTGTGAGTTGAAAATGATTTGGTAAAATCCGAATTGTCCTGCGGGTCCTCTGCGTACATGATGTATTCGAATCTAAGTTGAGCGAAAGGTTCACCTATTTCCTCAAGTCCAGCGATCAACTCATTCGTGAACTTGACCAGCTTTTGATTGTTCAAATCAAAAACTGAAAAGAGACAAGCCATAGCTTGTTTCACAAACGTATTTTGGTCAACATTCTCGCGATCTTCAAAACTGTAACCTTCGCTTGGGGTTTTCGATCCTTCAGACTTCACACCCCAGCGAATAACAGCCATCAATGCAACAACATCGCTAGCTTGCTCAGGGAATTTGCTACAAAGATCGAAGGACCCATCCTTAACTGCATCTCGAAGCTTTGCTAGCTCAGTGATACTCGTTTTCGCATCAAGCACGAGAGTTTGGCGGTCCTGCTCTGTGAATGTAAGCAGATAGTTATTCTTGAAGTCGTTCAAGAACTTTCCAATATTCACATTGTGACGAAACCAGTTCCTCATGGCCCTCTCCTTGCGAGCTTTTGTGTCAACATCTCCTTCAAATGCATCGATTGTCCAATCTCTCAGTTCATCGATTACGTGATCAAGATCTGTAGGAAACACAATTCGTCTGCGGACAGCATCCAGCAAGTCGTTGTACTTCTCCACCCACCTCATGGTTACTAAGGGCTGCTCCTCAGTTCAAGTTTGGGTTTTGGCGACCTCCGGTGTTTGGAATCGCATGGCACATTCCAGTCCAAAATATATGGATGTAATACTCGCTTAGATAAAACTATAAAACTTTCTTCAAGGCTTCGAGACATTTCACTTTTTTGAGAGCACAATAGGTTACATAATGAAAAAACTAATAATACAAAATTCATGTATATATCCCACCCATGTCTTGTAATTGTATTTAATTAGATAGAACTATAAAACTATCTGCATAAAAGCTTCGAGAATTTTTTCCTTTTGATAGAGTAATGGTTTATATAGCATAAACGTTAATAATATATAATTCGTTTATTTATTTCATTTCCTGTAAATAATAAGAGTAATATTTCATATTAATTAAAGTTATAATGGTGAACCGGTTCTTTTTATTTAATTATTTTTAAAATAGTATTATTCATTTAAGTGACTTAGGGTGGGTTATTATACATACATGACATTTATTAATAAGAAACTTTATCTTGAGTAACATATCGAACGTACTTACCTCCGTAGTCTTTTCTTATTTTATTTTTTAATATTTGTTCTCTCTATAAATTGAATATTTAATTAGTATTAATTTATATTCAATCTCCGTTTTAAGGCTTTAAATTCTTCACTTTGCTCATATCCTACTATAAGTTCCGCAAGTTCCTTTTCTGCTTGCATTTTCATAAATTTGTTACGCCACGCTCGCCCCTCTCGGACGAATGGTAATTTTAGTTCCGACGACACCACAGCAGCAAGAGCTGTCCATGAAATAACACATCTTTTCTTTCTAAAAGAAAGAAATTTCTTATCAGCTTCGCTAATTTCTAATTGTTGTGTTGTCATCTCTGCTTTTTTATTGAGAACTGTTGCGAAGATCATCGCGTATTTAATTTCATTTTCACTAGCTTTGACCTCTTTGAACCCTTTTACCGGTTTTTTATTATTTTTCCTTTGAACGAGTATTTTGCGTTTGTCTCTTTGCTGTTTTGCACGATGAACTCTTCTATGCAGTTTGCGATATTCATTCTGAGCACCTTTTACAATCAATGAATCAAAAACACGGATGGTTTCTTGGTTATTTTGATTCTTAACGAAGAGAGCAATTTTCTTCCAATCCATGTACGTGTCTTCGCCCTCGACATACGCATCACTGTTACGAAAATCATCGATTAACTTTAATAGTAATTCGTCTTCATGAAGCCTTCTCTGTTTATCCATTTTAGTACTAGGAATCGGAATAAGACTAGAGGTACTACTAGAGGTAGTTTTATCTATATTGTTGGCACTGCTGGTGTCAGTTCCAGAGGAAGGTGACGATCCGCCAACCAAAAGAAGGGATTCATCTAATGGGCTAGCTGGCGGAGTATCAGGTTTGGGAGGTTCTACATTACTATCGTTTCCTCTTGTCTCCTCGTTCGACGTCGAGCTCATCGCTGGATATCAGCGTGTCACACGGTGGACTCCAGTTCAATCAATTTCAGGTTTGCTGCTGCAACTGCACCTGCAACTGCTACTACTAGGGTTAGGGTTTTCAGATATTTATCTGCAGACCAGCAGATTCCAAACACTTCGACGCAGGAGGGAGAAGAATAACTCGGTCTACTTAGAGAAAGAGAGAGAGAGAGAAAGCGATAGCGAGAGCAACAACTGCCGCCGCCGTCTTCGTGAAGTCTAGCAGTACAGTGGTCGCCTCTTCGCTACTGCTGCGAAGGGTTAGGATATTGTGGGACTTCAACAGTTACTAAACGAGTTACTCGATGGATAATTGTTTTATCAAGGAAGAACCGGGGATCGCTTTCTCGCCACCTCCGTACGATGCTTGCGACGATGGCCAAGCTACGGGGGCGAACGAACAATCCCTTCAGTTAAGCCTCTTGATCAATACGTTCGTCTCCTCAGCGATGCCCCTCGTCAAGGGTTCCTTCAGCAAATCGGCTTATAGTTCTATAGTTACTGCTACCCGTGACTTCTGGAGTTTTCTCATGAAGAACTACTTTGAGACAGTTCGCAATACAGTTCCTTGGATCTTCAATGAGGATGATGAGGTTTTAAGTCTTCGTTCTAACTATACTGTGGTGCTCACTGTATTCGTTCTTATCAGCATGATTGGGTCTGATATCGGGTCGAGAACACGTTCAACGCAAAGTGTTATTGAGAAGTACTTACAACTGAGTACAACTCTTGATATTTCTGACAGGTTGAATAACATCTTCGTCGTCTGTCAAAAAGTTATGGTTCATCCAGACTTTTCGAATTTCCTTGTCTTTAGCATTGATGAATACATCCTCGCTTTCCAAACATCATATACTACTAAGGCTTTCAAGTCTTCTTTGCTGAATGCAAAGCGGCGGATTAAGGTATCTAAGAGCAAGGTAACACACGCTGACCCAGAAAGCCATCCTAAGGAGAAATTGTCTGCAAATTATTCTGTGGCTATCAGCATGGAAGAATACACCAAGATCTGCGAAGGGCTTTATGATAGAGGGAGAATAGGAACATTCCAAGAGGAACCTCACAAGCAAACTTTCCTTCATACTCTCGTCGTGTTGTTAGGAAGTATTGGGTGCCGTATAAGTGACTTCAAAGGTGCCAAAATTACTGATATCACTGATTTACACCTTCCTCGTAAAAGCTCTGATGAGCCCGACGTATATCTCAAGATCCAACTGAACTACTTCAAAGGTGTCCTAGCAAAGCATATTCTCAGTGGGTACGCGTGGCTATACCCTGACCTCAATAACAGAGCCAGATGTCCTGTCACCGCGCTTGCACGTGCCTTAACGATCATTGATCCTGAGATGCACATCGACAAAGATGTAGACTTTTTCGGTGTCCTTTTTGCATCTTGGAAAAAACAAAGCAAAGTGCCGCGAAAGGGTTCACAAGAGACCTATGAACAGTTGTTTGATGAAGGAAACAAGCACTTGAAAAAGTTATCGAAATACTGGAAAGAAATAGTCAAATATTTGCCTGAATGGAAGGGACTTCTCAAGAGCAACACCGAATGGAAATCCTTGAGAAAGTTTGTTCAAACTACAATGGGTGCACGGGCGTTGGCGAGTGACATGCAGGTTTACGTAAACTTGCGAGCTGGTCACGTGCGAGCCAAGGAGTTGGCTTCACATTCCCAATCAAACATTCATTACATCGGGATGCCGCCTATCGCTCATAAAACAGTTGGCAAGATTATTGCTAACCGTCATCGCAACGCACCCGGCGGTGACCCTGCTGCAGAACTTCTCATTGACCAGTACAGAAGTGAATTAGAAAAGGTCGTATTCGACAACTACCCGCCTAATCTCATTTCCTACATGTCCGTCGAACGACTTGTCCCCTTCGCAGCATACTTGGTTCTTGCGAAGTTTGATAAAATGCAGATGTTGGCTGATGAGAAATTTAGTTTTCTGTTAGATCACAGATTACATGAGATGCCTATGCCGGATTTTTGCCTGGATTATTCTTTGGCCATAGCATGCGGAAGTGTCACCCCAATCTCTTACAATTACCGTACACGCCAGATTGAGAAGTGTGCTGTCATACGAGTTGAACGCGCAGAGGAACCTTTATTCCAGACTACCGGTGCTTCAGTCAAACGTGATCACATTAAAGACGAACATTATTCCGATGAGGTCATTGCTGATGAGGAACCTTTATTCCAGACTACCGGTGCTTCAGTCAAATGTGTTCACATTAATGACGAACAATATTCCGATGAGGTCATTGCTGATGAGGAACCTTTATTCCAGACTACCGGTGCTTCAGTCAAATGTGTTCACATTAAAGACGAACATTATTGTGATGAGGTCAATCATGATGATGATGAATCATCTTGCGACGACGATAATTTCAGCACACATTCAAGCCCGTCTGTACCTCCCTCACCTGAAACGTTTTTGGATGAAGCTGAAATGTGTACAATCATGGGTCAGAAGCTTTTTAACCTTGATAAGTCTCAATATAACAGAGACCATGAAAATATTGTTCTCGCCAAGTTTGTCGATGCCTGTAAGTTTCCAAGTGGTCTGGCAGCCAAAAGTGTTACTTTGCGTGATAATTTTGAATTGGGACTCCATAACTGGATCCAACAGCATGGTCAGGATCAAGTAGCCATGAACATGTGGGACGAAAGTGATGATGAAGTTCAGAGCATATTGAAAATGGGCCGGAACCTTAAAAGGGAAGATTCTATTGCTGCCGGATTCACGAACATACATAATCGTGTTGTTGATTGTTTCGACAAGCATAAGCGGATTGCCAACTTTGTGAACGATGTGCACGGAGGAAACATCGACAGTGCTATCAAACAATTGGAAGAAAAGTCTATCACCAATATTTCCAAATTTAGAAATACATCCTTGGCAAAAATAACAAGATGATTAAATTAATTTTTAACTTTATCAACTCGTTTCTTAAGTTATTCAGAATAGAAAGAACTTAACATAAGATAGTATTATACTATGGAGCATCCATTTTTCAATGATCTACGAACCATTCCAGTTGAAGATTTCGTACCCTCGGGAATCAAAAGTGTTGGAGTCTCTATAGACTGGTTCTCTCGTGTCCATGGGAGAACGCTAATTTCCGGTGAACTTACCTTCGAGAGTCCATATAATTTTAGAAGCAGAGAGGACTTTCAAAAGTTTCAGGAAGAACACCGGATCAAGAAAAAAGTGATTATATTTTTACTAGAGTCTGGTTATGATATAAAGCGATTCAGAACAATTGATAATCTTTTTGTTAAGCTGACCGACAGAGAAATAAACAATTCTACTATGAAAATTTTTGGAACTGTTAAAACTGCAAAGAAAAGAAAAAATGGTAAAAACGGAAGACCCTTTAAAATTGATAGAAAAAAAACATTTAATATCCCAGTTACTGAAGCGTTGATTGTTCAATCAGATTCCCGCTTTTGTACAGCATCATTTTCCTCCCAACTCAGCATGTCATGTAAGTTTACAGAGGTGATGTACTAGAAGAAAATAAAAGTACTATTGACCACATCAGAACAATAGAAAACAGAACAAGAAACATAAACATTTTCGTCTCCTCATCAATAGTAGTACGATGCTGTTGAATAAGCACTGCCTGACGCCACTTTTCACCTTCTTGTAAGTCAATCGTTACTATTAATCTCCCATTGTCAACTTTAAAAACAATATGGTTTTGTTCCAAAAAATGAGTTTTTAGTTTGCATAATTCTTTTTTTTCTATTCCAGCGATAATCGCCGTTACCGTTTTTACCTTTTCATTATGAAATTCTCTCGTCAATACTGTACTAGGGAATGAATGATTTAGTTCCTTCTTGAATTGTTGCCATACTATCGACTTTAATTTATTAGTGTTTGATTTTAAGATATGTTCGACACTTCTTGTTCTTGTACGCAGTTTAACCGATGGAGTTTTCATCATTGTTTTCTTTTAAATGGAAGAAATATTAAGATTTAAATATCACAACATAAAACGTTTCTTTTTAATAGATTCTATTATTTAATAAACAATACACAAAAAAAAACATACTACTTGGTTTTGTCATTATAACTTCATTTAATTATTTCAAACATTTTAATCTCCTTTTATTTTATTAAGTTTATAATTTGACAGAATTATTAAATCATTTATTTATTTAATGTTTTGTTTTCCTTTTTTTCTTATTCTTGTTTGAGATATCTTCATTATTATTTCTTTTCTTTTCTTTTTCTTTTTCTTTTTCTTTCTCTTTCTCTTTCTCTTTCTCTTTCTCTTTCTCTTTTTCTTTTCTTTCTCTTTCTCTTTCTCTTTCTCTTTCTCTTTCTCTTTCTCTTTCTCTTTCTCTTTCTCTTTCTCTTTCTCTTTCTCTTCTCTTTCTCTTTCTCTTTCTCTTTCTCTTTCTCTTTCTCTTTCTCTTTCTCTTTCTCTTTCTCTTTCTCTTTCTCTTTCTCTTTCTCTTTCTCTTTCTCTTTCTCTTCTCTTTCTCTTTCTCTTTCTCTTTCTCTTTCTCTTTCTCTTCTCTTTCTCTTTCTCTTCTCTTTCTCTTTCTCTTTCTCTTCTCTTTCTCTTTCTCTTTCTCTTTCTCTTCTCTTTCTCTTTCTCTTTCTCTTTCTCTTTCTCTTCTCTTTCTCTTTCTCTTTCTCTTTCTCTTTCTCTTTCTCTTTCTCTTCTCTTCTCTTTCTCTTTCTCTTTCTCTTTCTCTTTCTCTTTCTCTTTCTCTTTCTCTTTCTCTTTCTCTTTCTCTTTCTCTTTCTCTTTCTCTTTCTCTTTCTCTTTCTCTTTCTCTTTCTCTTTCTCTTTCTCTTTCTCTTTCTCTTTCTCTTTCTCTTTCTCTTTCTCTTTCTCTTTCTCTTTCTCTTTCTCTTTCTCTTTCTCTTTCTCTTTCTCTTTCTCTTTCTCTTTCTCTTTCTCTTTCTCTTTCTCTTTCTCTTTCTCTTTCTCTTTCTCTTTCTCTTTCTCTTTCTCTTTCTCTTTCTCTTTCTCTTTCTCTTTCTCTTTCTCTTTCTCTTTCTCTTTCTCTTTCTCTTTCTCTTTCTCTTTCTCTTTCTCTTTCTCTTTCTCTTTCTCTTTCTCTTTCTCTTTCTCTTTCTCTTTCTCTTTCTCTTTTTCTTTTTTTCATCGTCACTATTAGTATAATTTCTTTTTTTTTCTTTTTCTTTCTCTTTCTCTTTCTCTTTCTTCTCTTCATCGTCACTATTAGTATCTTTTCTTTTCTTTTCTTTTTCTTTCTCTTTATCTTTCTTCTCTTCATCATCACTAATAGTATCATTTATTTTCTTTTCCTTTTCTTTCTCTTTCTCTTTCTCTTTCTTTTCTTCATCATCACTATTAGTTTCATTCCTTTTATTCTCCTTTTCTTTTTTTTTCTTCTTTTTGTCCTGATTAATATTAATATTTTTATTATTTTCTTCTTTCCTTTTTTGGGGGTCATCACCTGTATCATCATTTTGACCGGTCTTGGGAGTCTTTCCAACTTCATCCTTTTGTGTTTTTTGTCGCCCAGTTGACTGTTCATCCGCAGTTTGAAGCCCATGCTCTGCCAAGATTGTTTCAATAAATTGCACATAGAGTTTAGGAGGATGGAACAAAATTGAGTCGCGGTCTACACTTCCCTTAAAAATCTCAGTGTATAGTTGGCAGAAACAGTCTTGGAAAAACGAAGTATAATGATAAAGTGTGCTCTCAAACGAATTGACATCCATGATATTGACATCACGGCGAATCTGAGAAGACCTCACAGATGAATTTTTTATTGATGATTGAGAATGGCCGAGAGAACCGAGCATAGATTCAGGAATACCAAATGCTTGGTAAATCATTGTGTTTAAATTATGTTCTATTGCTAACTGATCGACGCGACTCTCTGGTTGGTGTGGGTTGGCAGCAAGTACCATGTTTGGTGGACAAACAAACATATTGTTATACCATTGCGGTGTGAAACCTAGACCAAGGTTGTAGTAGTTCATCGTGTTTATACGTGAAAGCTCTTTTAACTCTTCTTGATGAAACTTTATGTTATCAGCGACATTGCTTGCTGCTTCTTGCATGGCCATATTGTATGGAACTGGGTCTCTTGCTTGCCTAAAGTTCAGTGGTTGTGGTTGTTCGTTTACACCGGGATTGTTCCCCCCAGCTCCATTGTTTCCGTTAATTACTCTTATTGCGCCGTTTCTATTCATTGAACCAGACGTTTGTGCACTTGTCAATGGATTATTCGCTTTAGAATCCATTTGCAAATAGACAGGAGGGTTTGCTCTGTTGTATTCGGACTGGATTGTAAATTTTTTGATTTGGAAAAGATATCTATGTTCATGGATTAAGCCAGAAAGAACACTATGAATCATGGATTGGTTCGCTATGAGTGAAACATCAGATAACAAGAAAGTTTTGATTCTTTTCAATTCTGTTTGTCCATCATCTGTGAAATACCTTATCCCATACTTATGATCTTTAATGTTTAAGACCAAGTAGCATTGCATATACTCAACAGGAAGACACTCTGGGACGAGGATAGGTAATTTACTGACGGGGTCCTTTATTTTTCTAATGTGATATGGACACCAACCAAGGACAAAAAGATTCCTGATCATGCGGCGGAAAAATGGAAGGAAATACATTTCTAGATACTTGTTCAGTAATCTTTTTCCACCTTTAATTTCGACAGATTGGAACAAGAAACGATCGATTAAGCCAACACAATGTTTGACTGTAGCATTTGTGTCATAGAAAAACGAAAGTTCACGATAGAAATCTGTGTCAAGACCAAAAACAATTGAGTCATTGTCAACAGAATCATTGAGAAGTCCAAATGAAGTAGAGGACCTTTTTTTCTGTCCTCGTGTTAAGTTCGAAACGATAGGCATTGTTGTTTGTAAAGTAAAATGATCATGCTAAGTAAAAGATTTATTCATATATTAAATTGTCGTTGAACCAAACCCTCCCGAACCTCGATTTGTAGTCTCTCCGATATTTCCATCACCATTCGTTTCAACAACCTTTAGTTGGTGCAATACCCGTGGTACAATTTGAGCAATACGACAAGGCAGAGGAAGATCGGGTTCCTCGAGATCTAATTTCCGAAGTGCGACTATAATATTTCCACGATAGGAAGCATCTATTATACCAACACCATTAGCCATCATGTATCCAGTCTTGGAAATTGAACTTCTCGGGTGGATCTCCGCGTAACAGCGATCCTCTGGGATAAGTTGGATACCAGTGTCATAAAAGGAAACCTGACCAAGTGTTTTTATCTTCTTGACAATTGTAAGGTCCCAGCCAACGTCTGAGGCTCTGAGACGGGAAGGAAGGACTGCATCTGGAAGTGTCTTACAGAACTTAAAAGTACCTTCATAAGGTAGGAGTCTGGTGAGTCTCTCATCACACTTTGCAACCGGAGTTAGGTCCCAATCTGTCATGAGTCCGTAAGCAAAGTCAATAACATTTGCATACCCTTTAATGTAAACACCCTGCGGCCAGAAAACCTGATTACTACAGAGGTTCTCGTTCTTGACTTCAAAATCTACACAGTTGGTAAATTTGTTCAGTTCCTTTTTGACAGTTGGAATAAAGTACCAAGGCATATCAAAAAAGATCGCTAGCTCATTGGTGTCATTAGCGCGGTGAATCTGAGTGTTACTGACCAAAAACAATGAACGAACAAACGTTCGACAATGCGTCTCTTTCTCAAATTGTATTATGTCGTTCTTATCCATGGAACAAGTGACTTTCATCACATCGTTCACCAACAAACTCATGGGGTTGACGTTTGCCGTCATGAACATTTCTCTAACAGCAGGATGCATGCTATTCGTTTGATGATACTGTAACGGCTTCTCAGAGATGTTTTTCATGAGGATGTAGTAGTAATGAATAGCTGCGATAGCAATGAAATCTTCAGCTTTATTAGGCTTTTCGAAGTTGAACTGGAATTGAGATGTTTCTGACATTTTTGCAGCACGCTTGAATCTATCAATAAAGGTGAGCCTCCAGCAATTTGGGTTTTGAAGAATTTTGTTCGTAAGAACGATTTTTGTTCTCAGATGTTCACATATTCTTCCTTTTCCTTTTGAACAGCCGTTGAAGAAAATATTAGAATCTACATGTAAGAATATTCCAATTAAAAGCTTTCTGCATTATAACAAGTATGAGTGTATGTATCTATCTAATAGTACATTTAAAAAGAAAAGAATAATAATATTAAAATCTTTCTGCATTATAACAAGTATGAGTATATGTATCTATCTAATAGTACATTTAAAAAGAAAAGAATAATAATATTAAAAGCTTTCGGCATTATAATTGTTAGAAAAGTAACACTGAATAGGGAGAATAGTAAGATTCATTTTAATTATTTTATTTTTTAAATCAAGAATAAAATGGGATAGTAAATATCATAAGCGAATATATTAATCATCTTTTCTTTCGATGTGTCTTAGTACTAAAGGTCCATAGCCATCAACTCCGCGTATTGTTCAGCGTCAACGTTTTTGTCATTAACCACCCTAACTAATTTATTAAAAGCTTCCTCACCTTTAGGCGTAAAACGATTAGAGAAAATCTTATGAGCATGAGGATTTAGTTCAAGTTTCTCCTTTACTTCAGGAGTTGTAACGCCGTAACGACCCGGGACACGTTTCTTATTTTCAGATGGAACGAAGCCTAGACTTTCCATTTCTTCGTCAAAATTAATTGAAACTTTAAGAAATTCCATTTTACTTTTGAGATTTTGTTCCAATGATTTTACTTCCGCGACAATGTTTGTCTTACTATCAACTCGTTTTGTGTTTGCAGTTTGTTGAGCAACTGGAGTACTCTTGATCCTATTGGAGACAAACTCGTTCCAAGTAAGGTTATACGTTCCCAACGCTTGCTCGTCCAAAAAGCTTTCAATATGATTGAACAAGTTTAAAGAGTCTTCAATAGTACCTTTAATAGCGTTAGCTACACGAATTTGTTCTGGATTCTTCGACCTTAACAGAATTTTACACAAGGCGACTTGACGATAGAGAAAACGGAAGTACCCTTCTAAGAAGGCTGAAGATGTTTCATAAAATGCTTCCATGATAAAATTATTTGTCAACAGCGACAATAAAGTTCTAATATATACACAACTGCTCTAGTCATAATTTTAAATGGAATAGCAATAAAAAAAGCTATCTATATTAATTCTTATGGATATTTCAGAAGCTAAACGTTCCGCTTCAAGGTATATTTTAGATGCGATTCAAGAAAAGGATCTCATGAAAGCTCAGAAACTTTATAAGCTGGCATTAAATCAGTTATGTATTGCTATAAAGTATGAACCAATAGAAAAGGTGAAAAAGAAATTACAGGTTCGCTTTGAGTATTATAAGGATGTAGAAGAGAAACTCTCTTGGAAAAGTAAGAATCTGTTGTCTACTGAAGAAGAGATTCAAGAACAGAATGGTGATGATTCAATCTCTCCAAAGAATAGTGCAAAGAAACGTTGGTCGGAACCACTTGGAAGTTTCATAGGACTGACAAATGTAAAGTACACTCTCGTTGAAGCTATCATTTTCCCTCACTTTCTTCCACATGTTTTTGTTGGAGGCCGCACACCTTGGGATGCAATTCTATTGTACGGTCCCCCAGGAACAGGCAAGACATATATAGCTAATGCCTTAGCTAAAGATACAAATGCAAACTTTATTCCAATTTCTTCTTCAGATGTTATTAGTAAATGGCAAGGAGATTCAGAACGTGCAATACGGGAGTTGTTTGTCACCGCACGGCAAAGAACAGAAGGGGGATTGTCAATCATATTTATTGATGAAGTCGATTCGATTGCTGGAGCTAGAAACGAAGATGACGGCGACTCAGTGCGTCGGTTCAAAACCGAATTGCTAGTACAGATGCAAGGATTTGTCCCGGATGTTACATCTAATGAAGAGTTTAATAGAGTTTTTGTTTTGGGAGCAACAAATATGCCGTGGACATTGGATAGTGCATTTCGTAGAAGATTTCAAAGAAGGTTATACATCCCACTTCCATCTTTCGAAGCGCGGGTCAAGATGTTTCATTTTCACTTCCCAGGTATGTTCAATGAGCATTCCTACAACGAGTTCGCAAGCTTAACAGAAATGTACAGTGGAGCAGATATAGCAATTATTGCGAAAGAAGCTTACATGTATCCGGTTAGAGAGTGTCAAAGCTCGGAAATCTTTTACGACAATGGATCTGTAATTTCTCCATGGAGTTATGATAAGACTCCGGAGGAAAAAGGTGTTCTCTTATTTTGCAAAATGGAAGAACTTACAGATGGACATAGGTTGAAAGCGCCCCCGGTATTACCTCAGCATGTTGAAAGTGCAATCGACAGAACGAAGTCGACTGTGAAAATTGAGGACATAGAACGATACGAGGAATGGACAAAAACTTTTGGTCTTTCATAGAACCATTAAAAAAGTTTATAAACACAGAATATTACAATTGGAAGGACTATTGAGATACTGACCATGATAATGAGAAGTTGAATCAGGCTCTTGTGAACTTGTTCAGTTTCCTCGGTTTGTAAGACGGATTTTGTAGGTTCTGCAGTTGGTCGATTTGTTGAGAGTGTTGGAAAAGCTGTAGGAAAATAGGTAGGTTGTGTGATTAAGCTAGGTGCCTTAGTTGGAGAATGTGTAGTTGGTAATTTCGTCGGCGCAGGTGTTGGTGGATTTACACAAAAATGTGTCAAGGGAGAGCAAATTAAGTCGCTCTCACAGTAAATGTCATCTGAACAATAACCGTCGTTCAACCCACACAAACAATCAGCAGAGCATGCGTTGTATCTCGTTCTGCTATCTCCTGAGCATCTGTACATGAGTCTAATTCTTTCAATGTCAAGCTTCGTCATTTCGTCTGCATCACCTAGCATTTGTAATGTAATACCAGCATTTAATGAGAGTTCTGTAAGACCAAAAGAGTGTAAGCTGCTGTTCAGTGCCGCTGCGTTTGCACCGTAGTGCATGATAGAATGGAAGTCATAGGTAATTCCTCTTGTCAGTGATTCATTCTGAATGTCAAATTGCTGGTGATAGACCTCATTTATATTATCATAGTTTACTTGAACGTATGTATCTCGATCAGGGCGCGTGTGTTCGTGGAAGACACCAAGTGCGTGCATCAGTTCATGTTCTATTGTTCGGGAAGTGTAACAATTAGTCCCAAGATTTACAATGTTCGGATCTGAATAAATTTGTAAGCCCACTGAGCTCGTGCAAGTTCCATTTAGGAACTTCCCTATTCGCAGGTGACCTGTGTGAGGTCTGTTTTCATTCCAGTAAAGACTAGGGTCAAGAGTATTTGAGTAAGCTACATCAAAATTCCCCTCTAGTGGAACAAATTTAATGACATGTCCGACAGCTATCTCCATTTGATCCATTACTTCTCTTACGTGCTGCTGTTCTTCGACAGTCATTGTGTTCGCACCGAAAGTCTCACGGATTGAAAGTGTAGCGTCGCTCCAGTCCCCAGTATAAAAGTCATAAGGAACAAGATAAGAATTATTCACTCTGGTTCCAAACCACAGGAGCTTGTCGTCGCTTACAGTATCTAGCTGACGGCGGTCAGCGTCATCATTCTTATTACTTTCAAAAGGAATAAGCATGTCCCCTATGACTATGTAAACAGGATCAACACCATAGTTTCCAATTGTGTCAATAGTGTCTAAGGCTCGCAAATTTGCATTGGTTGATCTTGCAAATATTAAAATACAAACGAACAACCAGAGATTGAACATCACCAAAAACATTCTATCATAACAAATTTAATTTATTCCTTACATATGTGAGGATCTGTGAGACTGAGTTAATATATTCACACCTCAAAACTGTTTCTTTGTAGCCAGAAAAAGGTTCGTGATGTTGCTATACGAAAGTGCATTTACATACCTCCCATTTGCATATTTCTATGCTTCCAGCATTGGATTTGCTACTCTTTTCCACAATCCACACATTCAACTCTATCAACCTTACATAGTCCTAATTTTTATGGTTCTAAACACTGTTGTTTACTATGGCCACGACAAACAGTTTTTCATCAAGCATATGGTCCACAGGCACCTTTGGAGGTCATGTACACTTGGACTTTGGGGAATCCTGATCAATAGTGTTCATGTAGAACTCTTTAAAGAATTCCACTTTCAGTCAGAAGCTGAAAATCTTAGTATTTCTATCCTCTACGTCTTACTGATTCTGATCTGCTGCTATTGGTACGAAAATCAGGAAGCAGGTATACTCGTTCATATGCTTGCAGCTTTCGTTCCTCTTCGCAGAACTTGGGAAGTAAATTTATACCTTTTTGTTGTATATTTAACTTTAGCTGTTGTTTTAAGCTATCAGCGCGTCAAGGTGTCTTGGTTAACAAATTCGTCGGGATGGTTTGCAGCAAAGCCACTAGTTAACTATTTTTGTTATTTACGGTTACATGACATGGTTGTTTTAATAGGTCCGATACAATTGTATATAGAGTATTACAGGTCTCAAATGTCAGAAGTTCGAGCTGCTGAAGACATTTCAAAATTACTTGAAGAAATGCGTACTGTTCATCACACTGCCATGAGAGACGCAAAAGAAGAATCCACAGTCGTATAATCAAGACATAAGAGCACTCCCAAAAATAATAAATATATAAATCAAATTCAAGTACGATATATAAATACAAGAACAATGTCAGAGTCAGAGACAGCCCAAGGAAGGCCTAAACAAGTAGTGATGGATCCGACACAGTTACAAAAAATGACTGAATCACTAAGTGCTGATGTTCGGGCCTTGACAGAGAAACTTGAGAATAAGGATCGCGAGTATGACAACCTTAAACGGCTACGCGAAGAGCAAGACTTGAAGTATCGTGAACTTGAAGAAACTGTCAATCGCGTCAGAGAAGAGAAGAAAGCTGGATTTTCTCAGGAAATGGACAAGGTTGTGAACCCATTCCTGGACAAGATGCGACAAGATGCCGGTTCTGACCCCCGCTTCAAGGAATCGATTGACATGTTTGCTGTTGACCTCCAGAAGGGGTTGGAAGATGGATTCATGAACCCCAAGTCTATGGCAAACTTTCAAACTATCCGGGCTGCAGCATCCGCGAATCAAATGACGTCGTCTAAGCTTGAAGAATTTTTTCGTGCAGAGAAAGAACTTCGAGAGCAACTTGAAATGCTTCGTAAGGAGAAAGAGTCCTTAGTTAATACTCAGAATGAGTCTCAAAAAAGGACTGAGGAGGAGCAGGCAATGAAAGACAAGATGCTTGAAGATCTAAAGAAGGAGTTAGAAACTCTTAAAGGGATCCATAGTAAGAACATGTCTGCTGTTGAGAATCACTTCGATAGCAATACAGCTGATGACTCAACCCAACAGCATGGGACCAATCAAAGTGTGAATGCTCCGGTCCCCATTACGCCAGAAACTATGTCGGTTGCTGCAACTGCATCTAATAATCAAGTACCTAAGTATTGTAGTGGTTTTGAAACACTTTTCGATTTTAAGCCAACAGCTGATTGGCGATCTTTTCGGAGCGACCGTTTTTAAATAAAACATATACATATAAATAAGAATCTTCCAAGTGAGAAATAATCCTTAGGGGAAAAAAAGAGAATATTTCCCCGACCTTGTTATTAAACCCTTTTAATTAATTAATTAATTAATTAAGAAAAGGAAATAAAATAGAAATCAAAGAAAAGGTAAGAAGAATAAACTATTACTAATACAATGCAAATTTCTAACCGAAACTTATTCCGCCTCTTGCATCTGAGTCTAGGAGCAATTCATGGGCTACTAACTGCAACCATTTTACTTGTACTAATTACCAATAGTCCAATAGAGACTTACTATTATCTCAATATCACGCAAACAGAAAGTTTACCCATTAAACTTATTTTCTTCCCGCTAGTTACTCATACCTTTGCGCTTATATTCCACTTAGCCTCAGCATGGGGAGCCTATTTTATTGTTGATGAGTATCTTACCTTTAAAAATTCCAACCCACTACTCTATCCATTTCGCTTTTTCGTCGACACCTCTTCACTTGTCACAATCATGCTTATTCATGGAGTAGGTAACGGTGACATCATAGGTCTTACATTAGTTGTTTATACTACTGCACTTTTACTTTGTTATTACTACGATACCTACCATGCTGTAGAACATTCAACCGATCCCCATTATTTCGCTACGTCACTCTATGCTGTAGTCATCGTCACGATTCTCTTAAAGTGTGGTGTTCGACCTAATAGTCCAAAAGAATTAAAACTAACTCTTTTCACCATTTCCGCTGTATTGGTAGGACCGTTCCTTCTCGTTCTCCAGCGCTGGTTTGTTAAACGAATGATTAACCACCGGCTTAAGACAGAAGAAATGATTGAATCAGAAAAGAACAGTTCTAGAGAAATCAAGCATGACGTTAGCCTGGATAACGATGATCATGCAGATGGAGCTGATGATCAGGAATCTGGGGAGACTTATGTAAACGATACCGATTTTAAGATTGAATATAGGGCTACAAAACTCGACTCCCTCCTTCTCCAAATCCGGCTTTCTATTCGCTATGAAATGATCGTCTTGACAACTACAACTATACTACTTAATTTCCCTATTACCTGGTTAGTAGTTGATATTACCAGACACCATACTACCCTCCAATTTTAGTGAAACTATCTCCTGGTAGTGACAGTTCTAAATTCGATACTCAGTAAACTGGAAATACTCACAATGGAAAACTCACTTTCGACGGAACTTAAAGTCGCTGTAGAAAACTTGAAAGCAGCCTGGTCAGCGAGGGATGAGTTCAAATCTCTAAACGAGCATACTTTACAGGAAATGCGGCAACACAATGCATCTGTTAGAAAAACAGAAGCTGCTGTTCTGGAAACTATGAAGGAATTATCTATAGACTCAATAGTTGTAGACGGAATAGCTTTGGACATCAAGTATAAAGTCGCGGCCAAACATGATATGGATAAATTAAAGAATTTCCTTGAAGAAGATGCTTTTATTGAGTATGTGGGATCGATTGAGTCTACGTCAACACAACTGAAAAAGAAGCGTCCTAAAAACTAAGATCATTTTATTTAACATTTTGTTATATTTACTTCACACAAACAAAAAGATAGAAAGAAAGAAAGAACGGAAGAGCGCGGAAGTATTCAGCAGTAAAATACTAAATTATAAGAGTCAAAACTAATGTGTCGTAGTATTTTTTATTACAGGAATCATAAAGTAGTGTCAAATATTGAAACTTGTTATTTTATGAAAGAGTATGCGAATTTAAATGAACTAAGTCAAGTAACAGGTCTTTCTTTGAGTTATCTACACAGGCTTAGTAAAAATCCTGGCAGGGCTATGGTATATTATTATAAGACAACTCCGTATTCTAACAAGAGAAAGTTCACTGGAGAAGCAGAAAATGAGTTCATCACAAAGAAAAAATGTGTACCTCTCAATTCTTCTGGGGAAAGGCCATAAAAGCTTACTAACAACTGTAAAGTGTTCAAGACCTGGTTGTCAATCAACTAACATAAAATCTATCGAACGACTTCATAAGAGTGCCGATGAAGGGTGCTCTATCTTTCATCACTGTTTAGATTGTGGTTATGTTCATATTGAAGAGGATCAGTAAGTATAAACAAACCCGAAACTGGATGCTTCAAGGATGTCGGCACTTATTACCTTAGAAGATAAGATCTACAAGATTTGCATGGAGTACTGTCGTTCCGCAGAGACGAAGCGAACTGCAGGTAAGAATAAACGATGGGACTTTCAACTGAAAGTCTCTAATCACGAAACGGGAGCTATTATGGTGACCTTGAAGAATAAAAAGACAGCTTTGAAAACCCACATACCGAACATTGAGTTGTTGAATACATTAAATGAACTTGAGAAATTAGATTCTGGATACCAAAACTCCTATGATGATATTTTCAAAAGAGCTCTAAAGAGAGCGTCTGCACGGCACAGCGAAAAAATAGCTTGTCTGGAATCAAATCTCTTTCTATCTGGGAATGAAAATGTCGTTTTAATAGGATCATTTTCCCTCGCTTTCGCATATCGCGACGAAGCGTCTCTTCCTGCAAATATTTTGGTCGAAACATTAAAGAATGTCATGGAAGGTCAAGTAGAAAACTTGAAGACAACGAATAGTTTTCTTCGGTCGCAGATCGATAGGCTACGTGAGGAACTGATCAAAATGGAAAACCACACTTTCAGGGGCAGAGGATACTACGAAAAGATAGAGCCAAATAATGAGCTCGGAAGTGCAAGTAGCGAGGTTTTAAGTAAGAAAAGAAAATACAACTCGACTTTTTCAGAAGAGTCATCCCGAGGAAAGCGCAAAAAAATCGACCCGGTGCTTGATGATGATGTAGAGGTAAAGAAGGCTGTGATTGAAATTATTGAAAACGTCTTAGACGAGCCGATCAATTTTATCGAGCCATCTCTGATCGCAGAAATCATAAAGGAAGTTCAAGATGAAGATTTTGATTCTACATGTAAAACGAATTTTGTTGAGGAGAAGAGCTTTATGGAATTCGCGAGAACGCCTCGTGATCTCAAGACGATTAGAATTGCCCGGGCCGGTAAGGGAGAGAGCTTTAAGCCTAAATTCGTAACAGCAAGTTTACGCAAATGGGGATGGAATCAAAATGAAGAGTCTCCTTGGATTCCGATAGAACCAAATACTTGCATTAATAATGACACCTTCCCTACAGAAGATGACTTTAGGTTCTCTTTCAAGATGTTGATAGCGGTACAAAGGATTTTAACTCGTGACTTTGATGGGAAATCTGACATGGAAAGTGGATATGAGAAGTCAAGGACTACTTATCTAAAATCCCTCAGCAAGTCTATTATTTTTTATTCAGCATTGTCAAATCTAACAACCTCCCTTCTTTCTCAGGTAGATGACATGAGCAGAATAATGAAGAGTTTGACTAAGTTTGAAACCTGTATTGATTGGGGATGGCAGTTTTCTTCAGATGGTCGTTGGAAAGGTTACGATCGGCGGGCCCAACCGAAGAAAGAGTCTCCAGAATGGTATCCAGAAATTAACCGCCGAATAAAAGAAATGAAATTTGCTATTGAAGCAGAAGCAGAAGAAGCGGATAAGACGAAGATAAGGACCAAAATTGAAGATTTAGTTTCAACAGCGCAAAGAATTCTTCGTAAGAACTACAACCAGCTTTTAAGGAATCGAAACTACAAAGTCCTTACTCTTTCGTTGAGGTTACTGTCAGAATATTCTGGCAACATCCTAAAGATGAAGATTCCCAATCAGAATGGATCTGGTTATGCTTCTCATTTGCAAAATATAGGAAAAGCCTTGCGTAAACTGAGCCAAGTATACCAGTCTGAATTTGAGATAATTCAACGATTACGTACAGAATTCTATATGACCTTGAAGTTTTCCACCGAAGGAAATATTTTTACAAAGGCTGGGATTTCGAGTATAGAGAAAGCTATAGATTATACATTAATCTTGTTAAAAAGACAAAACGACAATGAAAATGTTCGAAATATGATTGTCAAGTCTGTTCCCGAACTACATGGAATTCAGAATTCGACGTCGCTATCGATACAATTGACACATATAGAAGTTATACAGACGCTTCTCCGTACTTCTAGTGATATAAGGTCAGTCGTTCAGACTATCTTTAAAGATACCAACTTACGAGAATTGGAAAGGTATTTTCCATACTTCAAACGGAAAACAGTCGGTTCTGCATTACTTAGTGGAGTGGCAAAACTATCGACTTCTATAGATTACTTTCTGAAAAGTTTGTTAAGTGATTTAAATGACTAATTCAATTCTTGTGCTGTGTAAGTCTGTTGCTTTACGGCAACATACTGTCCTACCTTTCTACTTTGATTTACCATTGCATATGTATTCGGCCCTAGATGACCTTGGCAAAGTGACTGATATTTGTAATCTGGGCCATAAGCAATATGTCCTGCCCATGTGATTGTGTTTGGAGCATAAACACCTTCTTCGTAGTCAATGAAATTCTCAAGAGGGTTATAAATCTCATTCACATCTAGGGCAAAAAGATTCGTATAGAACTCAGCTGCGCGATGGAAGATCTTCCCTGGTACATTTGTGTTCTTTCCGCGGTAGTCGATCCATGAAAACTTATGAGAAGAAGACCCGTAAGGGACCATCATTGCTACTAGAGACTCCGAACTCTCAAAAACGCCCGAACGATCATGAATTTCATTTTCAAGTACCTCATCGCTTAGAAACTCAACGTTATTACCAGAAACGTAAGACTGAATAAATACATGAGGAGCGACAAGTACTGCGTTTGAATCCTTAACAATTGCCTTTGAATAGTAGGTCATAGAACCTTGTAAGGATTTTTCCATAGTATTTGAACTCATGCTGAAGTCTCGATGTCCCATAATAAGTTCACCAGTTTCCTTACCTGCACGCATTACGACGACCGTCGATGCTTGGTACGTCATCCATGGTCTCGCCAGGACAATGTCAACTGGGACGAAAACATCGCTACTGTGGAGCTTCCTAAAGTTTGCAAGTCGGATCGGTGAAACGAGGAAGATATAAGCAATGATCCGATAGAAGCGAGGCTTCGTGTTACCAAAAATTGGCTCGCGGTTAAAAGCAAGAGAGCTATTTCGGAGGTAATCATGAGAAAGAGTATCACCATTTTGCATTTCGAAAAAGTCTTGCAAGTTATTCGCGACATAAGCATCATTAACCTTTGGTAATTTGTTTTGTTCATTGCCAAAAGTGTGAAACGACTGGATAATAACGTTCTTGAGGCGAACATAAAGAGGGTCATTTGCTGGAGTATCAGGAGGAAGTGCCTGGAGCTGTTCTCGGAAGTTCTTGTCGAGTACATTGTAGATGAAAGTGATAATGGTGCGGTCAACAGCTTCGTCAGGAAGGTACTCAGTGAGCATGTCACCCCACGCTTTAACAGTAGTGTTGTTGCGGAACATATCATTTTCGACTTCTGCATGACGCTCTTCGTGCAAGAGAGCGTCCTCACCGCGACTTTCCCAGCGAAAGGAGTTAGCAACGGCATCAATAAAGTATACTGGGACAAATCGGCTTTGTTCTTCATTAAAAATCATGACGTCACGCGATGAAGAACGATAGTTCTCGAAGGCGCGTGAGTCTCTGTAAATTCGGTTAATTTCCATTGGATAGAACTCTCCGATTTGAATTGGTGTAGTCAGAATGTCACTTGCGGAGGTTCGTGCATTTGGAACAGGTCTATAAACATGTGTGTCAATTAGTGTTAAACCTTGGAACTGTTTTGAGCGAAAGGGACCGTAGTTTCCAATATCAGTAGCAAGTTCACGGTTTTCATTTACTGATGGTCCGGCTTTGTCAAAGTGGTACAGATCGTCTTTTGAGAGCCAATAGTATCCAAGCATATAGGGAGGGCAAATCATCGCATCAGGGCGGACACCATTTCGTTCCATGATCGTTCTTGTATTTGTGACCAGTGCAGTGAAGCCACGAGAGTCGGGTGTCTTGTTTACAATTCCAGTCATGTCTCGAGCAAGTGTAAGGCGCTCCTCAAAGCTCAGCGTTGGGATAGATCCATAAATAGAATTGTAGGGCCCATTCATATCATGCGCATGAGTCTCGTTACGCATTGGCGTTTGAAGAAGTGTAATGAGAACATCGTATTCGTTAGTCTCTTGGATGATCGTTGCGAGCTGGCGAATTTGCATACTGAATTCTTCTCTTCCTTCAGGGGTCATAAAAAATCCCGACTCAATCATCACTGCGGCACCTCGACGCACAGCGCGAGCACCTCGTTTAGCCTTTTGATGTGTAAAGTATCTGGGAATACCAAGTGTCTCAACCTGCGTAGCAACACCAGGAGCAAAATGCATTTCAGACCAAGTAACATTAATCGACTCAAAGTCACCGAGTTCACGAATGGGCAAGAGGAAGCTAGTGTAAGGTGAAACGTACGTAGATGTAAGAAGACCTGTGATGATTCTATCTACAGCGGCGGGAGCGCGCTTTAGCAAAAGTTCAGTAAGGTCACCGAAGACACGGGACTGATTCTCAACATAGTCATACTTTTCGCTGTTAGGAAGACGACCAATAACCTTTTCAAGTTCACTGATAGCCGCCCTTGGGTTAGATTGCAATGCCGCTAAATAATTATTGGGCATTGAAGGAAGGAGTTGACCATACGTTGCTCGAGACATTGCTATTTATCTATTTCTGTTATTAATTTACTACGTGGACAAAGAGAAGTCTAAAAAATTGGTAATATACTTACAGAATACCTCCTCCTCTTCAGGGGGGTTCGTACTTCTTTTTTTAAGTATGTAGATGCCGATTGTCATCGCTTTGTGGTTGTTATATATGGTTAGAAGTCCACAGGAACTTGTTCAGAAACGTACCTCCTTCGAGTTTGTCATTGAAAGTTCAGAGAGCCGAAGGTTATGCTTCCGAAGGACACGATCGCAGATCAGACACCAGCCATCATGCGTCACTGCAGGAAGTGTCCAGATTTCCCTTTGCCGATGAAAAACTTGCTGATAATGGATCCAAATGCACTTTGAGTTTAAGCAAGGGATTCTCGGATCATTTTCTCTCGGGTCATATGCTTTTAATTGATTCTCTGGAGCTCGGATTTGTGGCATCACGACACAACCTCCTTCCTCGTAAACAGCACGCACACTTGGGTCGCGTCTTTCTACGGCCTCTTCCAAAGAAGTCAAGAAGTCATTGATCATGTTATTCTTAATATTATTTTTCACCCGAAAAGACTTGTATTCAAACGATGTATAAACACTCATCGCAGAAGAAGGCAGTCAAAGATAAATTCCTATAAGACACTTACACATATATATACCGTTTTAAGAGAGATCAAGATACAGAAACAAAACAAAAAGAGTGAAGAAAAGATGAGTGGACACAATAAGACTTTACCAAACCATCTGAGCTACCTTTCGGCATTTGATCCCCGTGCACCTTCTTTCAAACGGCCAACAACTCAAATAGGCCCTTACCCTGGTGGAGTCCCATACCTTACAGACCAGTACATCAACAATGATAATCTTGTTAACAAGACACCTGCACAACGAACAAACGGTGTCATTAGAACATCTGTGATCACACGAACGAGGGATCAAAATCGCATTAATGTCAACCAGCTCGCCTTTATGGACACTCAGTTGGTAGATAAACCAATCTTTTGGAACATTCAGCGACTCAATTACTTTTTCTGTGACACCTCTGTACATGGGGGTTACACTTTACTAAACAAGAACGATACTTTGAAACAGTATCTTAAAAAAGACGCATTCAACCTTCCAAGTAACAGAATTGAAGCAGAGCGAAAGTATATCATGAATAGATTTAAGCTTTATGGAGCTGTTGCAAATCGTGACGCTGACAACCTCGAAGACATGCCGCGGGAACGTGTCGCGAGGTGCTTTACAATTTCAGTCAAAGGAGTAACATGGATTTTGGATTATTGGTCAACCGCTACTAAAATCATTAGACCTTATGATCAATGTTACTTTGTTCTTAAAAAGGTAAAAGTTGAGAACTTAGAAGATTTTAGATTTCAAGATAATATTACAATTAATAACGCACGTGCTCTTATGCCAATCGATGAGAAGTTGCGAGGCAAGTGGGTCTGGCAAATTCTACCTTATCACACTTCTGACAACTCTATCAGCCCAGAGGCTTACACCTGGACGGAGAGTGAAACTAAGAATGTAAACGGAATTGAAATAGCGGAAGAAGTCCGACATATTGGTTCGTTTTGGAAGTGTGGTAACGCACACGAGTATGTTGACACAGGCTACAGAGGGGTTTACAACACGCGCGACACACCTGAAAAGGTAGCTAGAGATATTACCCATCTCCATTTGGCAGGAAATGTTGCTCCGATTCATTTCTATTTAAGACTTGGAATGGGTGTTTAGAAAATCTTGAAGATTAAATTATAAAACTTTTAACAACAACAGAATTTAAAAAAAGAATTAGACTTTCCGACTATCCAAATGTACTCTCTTGCTGCAAATCAATGTATACGAAACCATCCTTGTGCTTGAAACGTTCTTCAATCTCCTCCAAAGACATCCGGAGAGACGGGATGCAGACTCCTTTTAGACCAGTAGCAGATTCTTGTTCAATCATTGGAATTAATGCTGATTCTGCATTGAGCTTATTGCGTTTCCGAAATGCAAACATAAATTGGCCAAACGAAGTATCACGTTGCACGATGTAGCGATACAACTTCTTCCGAAAAGTCAGAAAAATGCAAACATGATCTGGGTACTGTGACTCGAAGAATTTCTTTCTTTGTTTAACCGCTTCTTCGTCCATCGTCGCTTGTACTTTTTGTGTCGCTGACTCCTTTTTACCCTTGGAAAACATTACAATTGGGACTTTAAAGCTATAGCCTTTATTTATTGATGAATAGTTATAATATTAAATTATACCTTTATTTTTTTTATATGTTTCGTATTCCTTTATTCGTTCGCTTCCTCCGCTGAGGATGGAGTACTCGAAGCCAGCTTCAACTTCTCTTGCTCAGACATATCAATGTAGTGTTGCTTCACCTCTGCAGGAAGTGTCTCGCGCCAAGTTTGACCAAGGAGCGAAAGCGCTTCACGATAGGAAATGTTCTTTTCCTTTCGAAGTTCAGGGGCCCGCTCGCGTGCAAACATCAGAAATGGAGGACACGCTTTAGTAGCAGAAGAAGGGTCCTTTTGACCTCTACGTCCGACATTATCAATATTGTATCCAAGCTCTTCAGCCTCTTTGTAAAATCGAATCTTATCGTTTGCAGCCATTTCCTCCCACTTTGTACGATCCTCGACAGCTTTCCAATCGGAAGCATATTCATAAATCGCTTTCTTGGGGGCTTCTCCGACAGCCTTCGCGTTCGCGACCATTTCTTTTACATATAGTTGATAAGCACTTCGAGGAGCGGGTTTTACGAGAGGGAACAAACGCTTCGCAGTCATACGAATCTTATTCTTAGACTTAACTAAGGTATCTACTTTCGAGGATGATTGTTTCGGTGCCATTTTTGCTCTTGAGATCTAGTCTAGTAACTCGTTTCAGGACTGATCTTGTGAGACCAGCGTCGTTTGTTCGTACCTCTGTGTTGTATCTATTTCGAGACTATCACTATCTTGGTCACCCATGACACTATCACTACTTTCTGACATGTAATTACTACTCGATATGCTACATCTTACTATAGGAGTTATACTACAAACGGAAGGAAGTTTTGAGACTACACTTCCTTCCTGTAAAAAAATAAACTGAAATACAAAAACTCCTCCAGCTATTAAACTTAATTCCCATATGTTCAAAAATAAAAGTGTGAGTCCTTCTAGGTTTAGTAAGTTCTTTAGATCGTTCACCATATAGACAGTAAAAATATACACTAATATCGATAGTAATGTATAAATTAGCGGATTAATAGCAATATTCCTAATTATACTGTAATGGGCAAATATTCCTAATTTATAGACACCTGAAAAGAAGCCATAGATAATCGAAAGACCTTCATCACGTAACAACGGTGATGGAAGTATCAATATCAGAGAAATAAAGAAGTGAAATGAAAGAGAGATAATCGTGTATGTATAAGGTACCAAAATATATGGAAAGTATCCAATTACATGGATCCTTTTCATAGCGCACATGAGAATAAGTATTCGAGTCAGGGCCCATCCTAACGTATTAAGAATCTCGATTGTAAACGACTGAGTAGGGGGGCAAAGTTCATTTTTGGCCTCTGGTGTCAAAACAATCATATTCCTTCGCTTTTAAAGACCTTTATTTTCAATTTTAAGAAGAAAAGGTTTTATAGAACTTAATTATTAAAAAAAAAATATATTAATCTTGTTTCTTGTAAGGTCTTTATTAAATTACTTAATTTCAAATTTAAATGTATTTAAAAAAAAAAAAGAAGAAGAATTAAAGAAAGAGTAAAAAAGAAACAAAAGGCATTTAAAAATATGGAGTTGCCTTTTAATGGTTATTTTTTCCATTTTTGTATATTCTCAGTAATGCTATAAATACTACAGTAGTATAATAAAACATCTTGTAGAACAGAACCATTGGGTCTCAAAAACATGAAAACTGTGAGACTCGAGAGAAGGATAACCTTGAATAAAGCTATTTTTTTCTTTTGCTTCTCAAATTGGACAATGAGACACAGTAGAACATTTGACAGAGAAGAGTTTTCGTCACTAGCTTGAGCTAAAAGGTCAAAACGAACTCGACGCAGTGACTTCAAAAGTGCGATGTATGCATCGGGCGTCTCTTCTATAAGTTTACAAATCGAAAAATGAAAAGAGCTAACGCTTTGGTAGTTTATAATAATATATACAGTAGTTAGTAGTGATGCTGTATCTTTCCAGTTTTTAAATGGGTCAAACTCAAATTTAACAGGACGCTCAAGAGGATTTAAAAGCTTTACATTGCTCAGGAAAATGGAAATTAGAACCAAACGATTAATCCCAACAACATCAACCATTCGAAAGAAAAGGCAGTAAACAAGTAAGTGAACAACAGGACTCAAGCATAGAAAAACGAAAGATATGACTCCACTTATGGAATGTATAACTTCATTTCTTGCCTTTGTACTCATTTCTAGGTTATAATTATAAAATCGAACTTCAACATCGAACAGAAACTTTAAAATTTGCGAGTATTCTGAGAGCAGAAGGTCAACACCCTTGTAGGATACTGAATAGACTACTGACATCCAAAGCACGTCAGCGAATGGAACAAGCATGGTATCATTCTTAACTTACTCAGATAATACATATTGTTTATTTTATACTTTGTGATCTTTATTCATTTTCTACAAGCAGAGAATTCAGTTTCTTATCCTGTAAATTCACACCGCGGTCTATGAATTCTGTCTGATACCAAGAAGAATCTTGAGTCTATCTAATATATCATTTATAATGGGCATACAGGAATGATTCGCGGAGTCTCTTTGCTTTGATTTCTGTTGGATTTGACGATTCCTGTAACAAGTTTGATGTAACAAAGGAAGTAGCAAGCTCGTTCATTATATTAGTTGTGAATATGTTTTGGTTTGGTTTGGTTTGGTTTCAGTTGTAAATCAAAATTCTTAAACCTCGTTTTTTTTTAATAAAATTGATAATGTTATGTTTGTCTTCCTTTTTACATTGCTCCGAGCAAAACATCAAGTCCCTTTCCAGACTTTGCAAAACTCAATGCCTTTCCAACCTTACGACGTTCAAGATCATTTACAAGATACGTTTGTGCAATATAAAACTCACGAAGGCATTTTTCAAAGTATCCAGGATAGGTGGCATCGCTGAAAAGGTCACGGAAACGCTCCATCAATGCCTTAATGTAATTATACTTTTCTTCTTCACCATCTTGGAACTCCATCGGCTTCTTCTTCTTTGTCATTTCGACTGCCCTGGAGATCTCACTTCCAGTTGCGTCAAATTGTGGGTCCATTGCTGCTGTAAGTTTAACTAACAAATCAATTAGTCCATTCAGATACATAGCAGGTGCAGTTGCCATCATAGAGGCGTCATCGGAAGCACGGGCACGAAGTTCTGGAAGCATCATATCCTGAAGTGAAAAATGTGTGTCTTCAAGCTTGACAAGTTTTAGAGGAATCTTCTCATCTGAATATCCATACCTCGAGAAGCGCTTCGAAAAGTCAGGAGACTCAATTTCCTTAGTAGTAAAAAAATCATACAGGAGAACGTCTCCTGGAACGATCGTTTCGGTAGAAGTGTTCAGAATATGACAGGTTCCGTGAACACGAGTAGTGAACTGGAGCTTAGAATGTTCGGCTTGTTCTGGGTTTGGATTCGTTGGCCCAAGAGCGATGCCCAGGAATCGAATACCTTCCGAAAGAATTTGGTGCACTTGTCGTTCATAAATTTCCTTCTCTGCTGGGTTTTCAGGGTTTGCTGTCGTTTTAGCATATGTCTTGTTTTTGCCTATCGCAAGGCCGTTGGTGTATGTCGTTCCTTCAATTGCATTGTTAAGAATACTTGCTTTGTTTGCTTTACTAGATGCGACCCTGTAAACCAGATCATTGACGTCAGTACGGACTACAGCGTTGTTGTTAGTTGCAGGTCGACCAGGGTAAATGTAGTGAGACGAACTATCAGCCTTCAGCCTATTAGACATGTCCTTCAAGTCAAATCTCGTCTGAATGACAATGCCTTGTTGATCAGCAATAGCACCGAAGCGCCCATCTTGATTATTTGTTGCCATATTTTTCACTCAACGTCAGTGTTTCCTTTCATATTCTTCTATTGTATTGGATATATATTTCACCAAGAAAATCAAGGATGTGTCATGATGGAACTGTAACCTGCGAGGCCACCGCGGCTACGTGAAGATGCAATACTCATCACATCATCTAAGTCACTTTCATCGTCTGGTTCTTTTAATTTAGCAGAAAAGTGCCAATCTTTTTGTGTTTGAGAAAATGGTTTAGGAACCGAAGGGATTGTCTTACGCAAGTGGCGGATGTAATTCTGAAAGGGAACAGCCGAGCGCCCACTTTCATAGGATGGAACGATCCAAAGAATATTCAGCCTGAGTTTGAAGTAAATTTCAGGTATCTGTCTAATGTCAGTGACCTTAAAGTGGATCTGAAGAGAATTTAAAGTTACTATTCTTGCTTGATTGATGCAGTCACAACAGTGGAAAGCGCGATGTGCGTATTCCTCAATAGGAACAAGTACACCCTTTTCATGCCGATAAGCCTTGTCTTCATCACGAGCAAACCAGGTCGATGGATAGTATCCAGATGGAAGAGAAACTAAGTAGGTACTCCGAGTACCGTGCACTGCATCTGCATTCATCATTTCTGTAATCCCAGGTCCCATCTGCTTTGAGGGACAGACATTAGGGTTTGTGATTGCGTCGGCGTGAAGCATAATGTTTCCGTTCCGAGCCAACTTATTGATCTTTTCGTCACACTCCGGAAGTGCACCTCCAGAACCCTCAATGACACCGTCACCAAAAACCATTCTTGGGTTGAAAGTGCTGTTTCTTTCCAAAAGATTGTACTCGCGCTCTGTCATACTATGCTTCAATGGATGGCAGATAGTGTAAGCCATTCCATCAATATAATGTGCAGGTTTCTCATAGGGAATCCAGACCCGGTGCTTCTTATCAGGCGTAAGTACGTCAGTATCAAGTGTAAATCCATCTACACGCGGGGTCGCATACGACGCAGCTAAATCTACTGCACCTGTGTTATCTGAACAATTTATGTCGTACATGCAAAGTGAAAGAAGCATTCCCCTGCGGTCAGAATCAGTTGTTTTCATTACATTATCATCGTCGTCATCATCATCATCACCACATAGCTCATTCTGAGAAGTAACAAAATCGTGAATAAGTGAGAATGAGCGCTGATGATTTGTGCAAATTTCTGGAAGAGTCAGCACAACACCATTAGAAGATTTTGCTCGTTTGATCTGCTCAGGAGTCAAACGACAACTGATAGAAAAGCAATGGGGAGAATCGGCCACTGTCATATCAGCTCTTGCGAGCTTCACACTCATGACCGGCTGGTCGTTAACTTGCTTCATGAAATCCATCAGGCCAATTCTTTCTCCGCCTTTTGCTTTACTCGACTTCTCTATATATGTTGTTCTAAATTAGAAATTCCGGTTCGACGACACCAGTCATAGGTGACGCAGGTACATAGAGCATATCAAACTCATTAGATTTCCTCTCCTCATTTTCATTTTCTTCTGCTAATAATGGAGACATGTTTACATCATGCTGGGTCTCTCTCTCAACAATCGATTCTAATAGCCCTTCAATCCGACAGTCACTTATTGAACATACTAAGTTTGTTCCGAGACGCGGTTTACAACCCATCAGGATCTGTGCACTAAGGTCATTAATATTATCTCGAGCTCCTCTTGCAGCAGCGGCCGCAAAGGTGTTTGTGCTTTCCTGTATCGTAGCTTTCAATATGACACCTCCTTCCAGATTCACACCTTCAAAATTATTGGGCAAAATCTCACCAGACGAAGTCATATTAGCAGCAATCAGTGAAATGTGACGCCTACCAATATTGATTCCCTCGGCAGAAAGTGTGTTACAAATCTCTTCCTCCAAAAACTTCTCCGCCGCACTAATGCCCAACGTCTTGGCGATAAAATGCATATCATTCGTTCTTAACTTTTCAATTTTATAGTCAGGACAAACCTTGAGTATCTCTTTCAATACATTCCCACTCTTCATTATACACCACTTCTTCTTGAAAAGTAGCATCCCATCATCCTCATCAAAGTCTTCACAGCCCTTCAGCCCGACAATATGACGCGACATCTCTCTTCTATAGGAACTCTTAATTTCACTGAGACTAGCATTACACGGTTGCTGAATAAACAGTGTGCTCGATGACTCTTCGAACACCAATTCCTTACGGAGAAGTGGTGAAATATAAACAGAGTTCTTAACAGTATCAAACCACGATGCATCGGGAAATTTAAAGAACAAATGTATTGGATTCCGTTTTCTGCGGCGATGGTAATTAACTAAATCATTCCTCAGTACAATCCCGTGCTCACTAGAAACATCAGCAAGTGTTTTGGACACCAATGATTTTCCAGTACTACTATCAAAAGGCCCTAACATTGGAAGACCAAGCGATTTCGTAGCATTTAAAATCTCTCCAATCCGACGAATACCTACTACTGCCGACTTTTTTGCTCCAGCCATGTGAAAAGTATTCAAAGCAGACTGAGTAAATCTCTCAGAACAACTCTGTGCTGCAACCACGCCAACGGGGTCACCAGGAGAAATTAATGCTTGGCAAAACCGATTATCTAAATCTGTGCAATATGATTTATAATCCTCCAATGAGACACGGTGATCCGAAGATGCCTCTAAGATTTCAGAAGAGTCAAATATCATCATTCTCACACGACTTGAACTATTTTTAAAGGAGTTTACAGAACTCAATAGCTCCAGAAATACTTCCACCCTATTACTTTCAATACGACTACGTTTATTGGTGCTTCTCTCTGAGACGGTTTGCCAAAAATTCTCCCGAATATCGTCCGTATAAACAACCAATGTCTCGCTTAAGTGCTCCTCCACAACTCTCGCGAGAATAGAAAGATCTCCTCCGCTCGTTAAGAAGGTCAACAAGCAGTTTGTATTTCCACTGAATGTCTTCTCTACGTTGAGATTCATCTTGTATTACAGTATCCATATTCTGTACTAATTTATTCATTCCTTTTTCTCATGTCAGAATGATGTTATATGTATTTCTCCGTAGTGAACAACATACATTTATTTGCTGCTGAGAGTGTATGTAAAAAAAAAAGAGCATGATCAATACACTTGTAAAGGCTTACTACTTGAAAACAGATACCAAATTGAGAGCCAAATGATTGGTAATAATATTATTCTATTTACAACTATACTAGTGTTTTCTATAGTAGTTGTATAATCTCGAATCGTTTAGACTTTATTGTTATTATAGTATTTTATCGATCAGCAGTATCACTTGCCATCAGATTCCAAACACCTAACTATCTGAAGAGTCTGGAAAAAGCAAGAAAAGCGATGTCAGGGACTTCGATTTGCAACAGGACTAGAGGAATGGAAGCCACTGGCACGGAAATCAATGGCTCCCGGCAAACAAAACGTCCTAGAAAAGCTAGGTACCCTCCCGAGGAAGAGTTCATGGTGAATGGAAGACTCCTTCTCACTTACTATCCGCACCGTGAAGAAGAAACCGAGGTGAGCGAGTTGGACCTATCCTGTTAGCTGCTATGAAGCTTCTTCTCTTCCTTTTTATGCGTGGTTTTATAGTCAAAGAGGATAGTTTCTGCAGTACGGAACGTTGCTGTGGCATAGGAATGCCTTTTCATATACAGCGTATCATCACTTCGTTTGACCATTGTGGAAGCTATAGGGAGCCGCATGTATTCACCTCCGAAATCAAATTCGAGAAAATCGACGAGAATAAGAGCAGGTAAAGAATCAGGTAGTCTTTCTTCAAGACATTTTAGCAATTGTATAATGAGGAAGCGCTTTTCGCTCGCAGCTTTATAAAGTTTTGGTATGATGGATTTTAGTGCATACTTAAAGAATGATTTCTTATCCTTTTTTTTGAAGGCTTCCTTTTCACAATCCTCGTTCTTTATTGATTTCCACCAAGACTGTGATCGTAAAATAGTCTCAATTGAGATACTTGTAACTCCCCGGTCTGATTTGTACTGAGCTCTATTGCGCACATATTTCTTGAGAAAGGTGTAGTCGTCTCTGAATGTTACTTGAGAATAATTTAAGGCAAGATTGAATAATACTTGAACAGTATCCGTCTCATTATCGGCACTGATCAGAGGAGAAAGATCACCGTATACAATGAAATCTTTGAGGTTGTGATTTCCAAAATACGAAGGCCCACCCATTTTCAGGATGTAAAATATGATCATAGTAACGGTCTCTTCGTCAACCAACTTCTTTATTGAAGGACTATTCAGACGCTTGAATAGCTCTAGAGCGGGCTCATCAACTCTGGAGTAAAGCATGTACATTCTAATTTTGAAATCGTACTCGTAGTTACTGTCTTTGCAATATGCCAAGGCAACCAGAACGAAGGTCCGGTCTTGATTTTGAAGATGGAGTTCCTCGCTGGGTATAGTATAGATCTCAACAAGTTTTGGGTTCTCTTTGAGGAGGTTGCACAGTGCTGAGACGGAGTAGAAGAAAGCCTTTTCATGATACACTTCCCGGTGACTAGAATGCAGTTCACACAAGCGAATATAGAGCAATACTGGATGCTCTGGATTCTTCATGTATGCTTCCCCGTTGCGCCGGTGCATGATTGCACCAATTAAACAGAAGCGTTTTTCTCCATCTGGCCTGGCTTCTGCAACGGCCTTGAAAAGGTTGGCTTGTGCGCGCAGAATAAGCGATAACTTTTTCTCGAAGGGTTTCTGAGTGTCGGGAGAGCAGAGAAAGCAGAATAGTTCACGTGAAACGCGCAAGAACGCCCCATCATCGATTGCACATAAGTTCACAACCTGGCGGACAGACTCCTCTTCGCCACCGCCTTCTATAATGGAGTATAGCGCACGAGAAACGTCCTTGCTCCACGGAAGCCCTTCGTAGTTGGCCATGATGCGTGCCTCGTTTTCGATTTCGCTCTCTCGAGTTTGCTGATATCCGTGGCAGTTTTACTTCATCGCCTTCCATAGGCAAAGGAGTAGGGGGCTTTCTTATTTACTTATGTTTTCCCCTCGTTCCCGTCTTAAAAGATCCTGGTAAAAGTTGATAAATAGTTCAATATAAGAAAAACAGATGGTAAAAAGATCAGAGCATTAAAACAAAATATTTTTCTTTTAATTTTCTATTGGCTACAATATTTTTTTTTAAACAAAACAAAGAGGACTTAAAATTAATTCTTATTGTTTTCCATGCTAAATGACAATTATTTCACATATTTTAAAATACATAACTAATTGTTAATTAATTACTCCATTATTATAACCTATATTTGTAATTTTAAACAATGGAAATACTATCTCTTTTAACACTTTTGACTGATTAGTTATAATCTAAGCAATCTACAAAGCTTTCATCATATTCGCGCAATTAGTCGATTTTCTTGAGATAACAGTAAATACAGAATAAGTTAAAATGCCGATTCAAATATTGCGTCGTGAACCATCAATGCATGATGATGAATTTGCCTCTATCTCGCAAGTAAAGCTGTTATGTAACTGTTGTTGTATCGCAGCACCTGATACTCGATTCGGTGATGGAAATTGTACCAGATGTTCTAAATTTATTGTAGGACGTGACACATGTTACGTAGACGGTTGTAAAAATGAAGTCGGTGACTGGTTACAACATTTTTGCAATGAACATCTGATTTCAAAGAATCAAGAGCCTGTGAAGCTTGTTCCTATTATAACAACATGGAAACATAAAAGTTGGGCTTTGTGTGCTAGATGTTCTATGAGAGAGCCGGTCTCAAAAACATTTGGATATTGTAATGTTTGTAGGGCTGATTTTATCTGCTTTAATTGTGGAGTAAATAATATCGATAATACTTGGAAGTTTAATCATTGCAGGGAATGCAGTCTAACACATTTTAATAGGAAAGTCTGTTCTTTTAAATCATGTAAAAATCTATGTAGGACACCGGAAGATACATGTTGCAAAAAACATAAATATGCAAGTCACTGTAAATACACCAGTAAGAATGGACACAAATGTAATCAACCTGCTCATAGGGGAAGGAGTTTATGTCGAGAACATGACCCATTGAATAGATGCAAAGTTGTCAAATACAGGAGAATTTGTACCTTACACCAGGGTGAGAAGAATGTGAAAACTATGTTGACATGTGGTGACTGTAATGTGAAGTTTTGCAATCGGACGCGTGCTAGAAATAAAGCTTCTTGTTGGCGATGCAAAAATAAAAAATAACAAAAAAAATAACTCTTATAGTCTTTATTTTAAAGAAAATAATAATAATATTATTAAATCATTACAATTTAAAAAGAAACGAAATCGATTTCCTTATAAATAAGTACATAAGGGTTTGAAAGAAATTACCAGTACAGTACTAGTTTTTAAATTTAGTATCACTCATTTATGATTTTTTTTAAATAGACAACACTAATTAAACACTCTAGGTAAATTGAGAAAGAAAATAATGATCATCAGGTACGTGATTAACACTATGGAAATCATATGGATTGTATTTCAGTTTTGCTGAGAATGAGAGCGAAACTTTTTGTTTGGAATGAAGATTATGAACAGTATATATTGTAAAATCATTCCTACCAGTTTAAAAAGAAATGTATTTAAAACTCCAAAGAAAAAAGAAATGTATTTAAAACTTCAAAGAAAAACAGTAGATAATATTCTTAATGTAACCCTAACTATTCAACTGACATCGGGAATTCTGTTTTATAATAATAACATAGTTATCATGCGCTACTAATTATTTTAAAAGAAATCTATTTAATATGGTAAGATATAGTAGGTAATATTTTGAAGTTCCCTTAAAATATGAAATGAAGAAAGTGTAATAGTCTATGTAGCATTGTTTTAGTAAAATCTCTAATATATTTTTTATTCTCGAACAATAACACGCTAGTAAAGTCATTAGTAATACACGGTGTTTTGTGTTTAAGACTCTGTTTCTTGTATTTGTATTAGACTTCCAGAATTAAACTTTTGAAAGCCATTGGATTCCAAACACGGAACTATCGAACGACCAAGTCAGCGAGAGAAGGAGCAGCAGCAGCAGTACCTTAGTTGCCGGGAGCTTAGACAAGATGGAGAGTAGCACCAGCAGTGCCTTGGTTGCTGGGAGCTCCAGCTTCAGTGATATCAGCAAAACAGTCGAGGAAACAAACTTATCAAAGTACTTTAACAACGAGATTCAACGTGAGGATGTTTGCGAGAGAATCAAAGTCGTAGACATCGAAAAAAACGATTGTAATGAAAAAACATGGGAGTTTCATGACCTCGCGGGTATGTTAAGGAATAGCGAAGTTGTTATTCCATGGTTTTCAGATGTTCCGTTAGGTCAACTAAAGCCCATCGTGGAACGGGCCTTTGAGTTCTTCTCACGGCTTCTTAAAACTGCAATCTTCAATGTTCCGAAAGGTATCATTACTGATTTTCATGACGGTCTCAAAGTTGTTGAATCCTTGGTCGAAAGGAGTTGTTTAAAAGCAAACGTGGAACTATCACATATTAGAAAAGTAATTGAGGAGGTTGAGGGTCTGTCAAATATGCCCCTACAGACAATCCCACAAGCAGTAAATGTATGGTTTAGAGATACTAAGCCACCATTTCTTTTGCTTAACGGTATCAATATGAAGTCAATATCTGCAGTCACACTGGTAATCCTGGATATTCTCCCTTATCTAGGAAAAGCCGACTTCGCTGCTGAAAAGTCACGAGTAATGAACTTATGTTCAAAGCTCGTTTCATTGTTTGAGATCGAAGATGGTCCGACTTCTACAGAAGCAGAAATGACAGCCGCGTTTGAATCCGTTGTTTTCCCTTTGAACCACCTCTTCCCCTGGTGTCTTTTTGTACTTCATCTATTGAACACAACTGATGCCGAAATTGTCTCAAAAGTTCGGTTGTTGAAAGCGAAACATGATACCATCTTCCTCGGACATTTTCTTAGTGCTGTGCGCATTCTGAAGTCCATAGGACAAAAACACGAATTGTTTGATGAAGGCAAAATGACGCAAATTCAAAATTCGTTCTACACGTTTTCTTCTCAGATTGATGATGTAGAGGCAATGGTAAACTACTTCTTGCCTTTTCAATCTTTAGTTTCCAGTGTTGTTTGTTTCTCTGCTGCTGATTTCAATGTGGTAGAAGAGTTGAGGATGATCTTTTCACAAGAGATTTATTCAAGAGAGAACATTTCTAGTATTCTCCAAAAGAATCTCGAAAAATCACCAAAATCGACAGATTCTTCACTTACCAAGGTAACATTTGAGAGTTTTGTTACTCTTCTACGTACAGTTCATACTAGTCAAGAAATGAGACTAACAGCAAACGCTAAAGCTCAACTACTTTATTTGCAGTATGACCGAGACCGAGAATTTCGAACCCTTGTTATGCTTCGAAACCCAATCATGGATGTAGTAATCTCATTCTGGAACAAAGTGGATATGCCTACTGATAGGACGTTAGTATTCTCAATCCTTAACAAAGTAGCTATGCATACTGATCTAACGAAACCACAAGAGGCAACATACATGTCCATTCTTTTCTGGTATTTGAAGGACAAAAACGATGAGGAAATTGAATTCGCAAATATCAGGTTCAGCTATTTTACCAAACTTTACATGCGCTTGTGTATCATTGGTGGATTGCCCCGAGATGATGAAAAGTCTAGCAAGGAGAAGAAGAAAGCTAGGAAAGTTCCTTGTATCAATAACATCATCTTCATGAATATATGTGACTTCCTTGGTTGGAGTTCTCCAAAATGTCACAAACAGTATATTTCAGGTAGTCATATCCCAAAGTATTTCAACGTCGATCAAGACAAAGGTGATTACGTCGAAGCCATCTCGAAGAATGCTATTCGCCAATTTTTTGGCATGCAGAAAGACCTGAGTTCAAAACGGAAGACTGAAAACAGCCCAAATGAGCTCGAGTCATTGAAACGGATCAGATCCTAAGTATACTCATAATAATAAATAAATAAAAATTGATTTGAATTTATGGATTAAATAAGGTTTGGTATTAATAGCATGAAAATATATTTTAATGATATTGATAATGATAAAAAAGTTTTTTTTGGGGGGGGAGTGGAGGCGGTGAACATTGCAGCAAGAACAATGCTATCATTCGTTATTAATTTTGAAAAAAAAAACTTATTTAAAACTTCAAAGAAATAGTAATTATTAGCCTGAGTTTAAACTTAACTATTCACATCAAATCTGAAAATTAATTATATTAGTATTGTTACCTTCTTCCACTGATTTAAACAGAACTGTATTTAAAACTTTTTAAAGTAACCTTAACACTATTTATATTTAACTTTAAATTTTATTCTACTGTAAACACAATGCGAGATCAAGCACTACTAAATATAAAAAACAAACATTTAACACTTTTAGAAATTGAAGAAAAAACGCCGATAATATTCAGATTATTAACCTGAAATCTGAAGTTAGAAAAATGTAATATTCTATATAGGGTGGCGGTAGTAATAATTCTATTAAGCTTATTTCTTCGCGAATATCAAGGTGCTAGTATTTTCCGTATTTGTACACAATTCCGGTGTATATTATTCTATTTCTTGTAATTAGTCAGAAAATCGGAAATTGAACTTTCCATTGGATTCCAAACACGGAACTATCGAACGACCAAGTCAGCGAGAGAAGGAGCAGCAGCAGCAGTACCTTAGTTGCTGGGAGCTTAGACAAGATGGAGAGTAGCATCAACAGTGCCTTGGTTGCCGGGAGCTCCAGCTCCAGCTCTAGTAGCGTCGATCACGGAAATCATATGGAGGATGAAGACGATGGCTCTAAGTCTGTCATTTTTGTGAGTGAAACTAAGGTTGGGAGCTCCAGCTCCAGTAGCGTCGATCACGGAAATCATATGGAGGATGAAGACGATGGCTCTGAGTCTGTCATTGTTGTGAGTGAAACTAAGGTTGGGAGCTCCAGCTCCAGCTCCGGTGGTAGCAGCAAAACAGTTGAGGAAACAAACTTATCAAAGTACTTTAACAATGAGATTCAACGTGATGATGTTTGCGAGAAAATTAAAGTCGTAGACATCGTATACGATGATTGTAATGAAGAAACATGGCCGTTTCATGGCCTCGCAGGTATTTTTAGTAATAAAGAACTTGTTCTTGAGGATCTTGAAGAAGCTCGCTTTAGGTACATAAAGCCCATTGCGGAACGGGCTTTTGGGTTCTTCTCACGACTTCTTAAAACTGCAATCTTCAATGTTCCGAAACATATCAAAATTGAATTTAAAGGCGGACAAGACTTTATTGAAACCTTAGCCGAAAGGAGCTGTTCAAGAGCAACCAAGAAACCTTTTCATATTACTAAGGTAATTGAGGAAGTTGAGCGTTTTTCAGATATGTCCCTACAGTCAATCCCACAAGTATTGACGGTACGGGTTGACGCTACCGATCAACCACTTTATTTGATTGAAAGTGTCAACATGAACCCAGTTTCTGCAGTCACATTGGTGATTCTGGATATTCTCCCTTATCTAGGAAGACCTGGTTCCGATGCCAAAAAGTCACAAGTAATGAACTTATGTTCAAAGCTCGTTTCATTGTTTGAGATCGAGGAGGGTCCTGTGATACGAAAATACGAAGTGTCCCAAACGGTGAACTGTGAATTTTCTTTTGACTTTCTTATCCCCTGGTGTCTTTTGGTACTTCATCTATTGAACACCTCTGATACCGAAATTACCTCGGCAGTTCGACTACTGAAAGAAAAACACAGTGCCTTCATTCTCGGAAATTTTATTTGCGCTGTGCGCATTCTGAAGTTCATAGGGCAAAGACACGAATTGTTTGATGAAAACAAAATGGCGAAAATTCAAACATCGTTTTATACGTTTTCTTCTGAGACTGTTGAAATGAAGGCAATGGACAACTACTTCTTGCCATATCAAGCTTTACTTTACAGTGTTATCTTATTCCCTAAAATTGATTTCGGTGTGGTAGAAGAGTTGAGGATGATCTTTTCACAGAAGGTTTATTCTAGAGAGAACATATCCAGAGTTCTCCAGAAGAATCTTGAAAAATCAAAAAAAACGAAAGTAACAACTTTGAGTTTCTCTAGGATTCTGCTTGCAGTTTTTACAAGTCTAGAATTGTTAACCAAAACTCTCAAAACATGTGAACCAACAATTCTAAATCCTCACTTTGGTCGAGAGAAAGTAGCTCTCGTCTTGTTTCGAAACCCAATCATAAGTGAGTTATGTTCAATCTTTAACAAAGTGGAAATCCGTTATTCTAGCATTGATATAGAAGAGACATCCAGAGTGCACGAGTTCAAATTTTCTTTACATGTGAAAAACACCAATCTTATCAAGCACGCAAATGTTAGGTTCAGTTATTATACCGAACTTTACAAGTTCCTTTGCATCCAGGGTGGAAACTACCGAGATGATAAAAAGTCTGGCACGGAGAAGAAGAAAGCTAGGAAAGTTCCCCGTATCAATAATGACATCTTCATGAATATATGTGACTTCCTTGGTTGGAGTTCTCCAAAATGTCACAAACAGTATATTTCAGGTAGTCATATCCCAAAGTATTTCAACGTCGATCAAGACAAACGTGATTTTGTCGAAGCCATCTCAAAGAATGCTATTCGCGAACTCTGTAAATTTTTTGGCATGGAGAAAGAACTGAGTTCAAAACGGAAGACTGAAAACAGCCCAAATGAGCTCGAGTCATTGAAACGGATCAGATCCTAAGTATACTCATAATAATAAATAAATAAAAATTGATTTGAATTTATGGATTAAATAAGGTTTGGTATTAATAGTAGTGAATCAGTACTTTGACTTAAGGATGAAAAAAGTTACTAGGTCACAACTGCAGGATTATTTCAGAATTTAAAAAAATATCATCAGATATATGATTAATAGCTTGAAAACATCGGAAACATATTTTAATGTTATTAAGAATGATAAAAAAGATTTTGTTTGGGGATGGAGGTGGTGAACATCGCAAGGACATGCTATAATTCATTACTAATTTTGACAAAAAAAAACACAACTTCTTTAAAACTTCAAAGAAATAGTAGTTAATAGCCTGAATTTAAGCTTAACTATTCACCTCAAATCTGAAATAAAATTATATTAGTATTATTAACTTCTTCTACTGATTTAAACAGAACTGTATTTAAAACGTTTAAAAGTAACCTTAACACTATTTGCATTTAACTTTAACTTTAAATTTTATTTTAATGAAAATACATAGCGAGATGAAGCGCTGCTAAATTAAAAAAAAATCATTTAACACTTTTAGAAATTGAAGAAAAATACGCCGGTAATATTCAGATTATTAACCTGTAATCTGAAGTTAGGAAAATGTAATATTCTATATAGTGTGGCGATAGTAATAACTCTAATAAGCTTATATCTTCGCGAATATCAAAGTGCTAGTATTTTCCGTATTTGTACACAAAACCATGATATAGTTGTCTGATATTTCCATTGGATTCCAAACCCCTAACTATCAAACGACTCAGAGATCAAGAAGAGTTACAGCACCAGCAGTAGTGCCTTAATTGCCGGGAGCTTAGACAAGATGGAGAGTAGCACCAACAGTGCCTTGGTTGCCGGGAGCTCCAGCTCCAGCTCCAGTGATATCAGCAAAACAGTCGAGGAAACAAACTTATCAAAGTACTTTAACAACGAGATTCAACGTGAGGATGTTTGCGAGAAAATCAACGACATAAAGATCGAAACAACTGATTGTAACAAATGTACGTCGATGTATCATGGTATTGCAGGTATTTTAAGTAATGCCAAACTTGTTGATTATTATCTTCCAGAATCTCACTTCATTGAAATTAAGCGCATTAAGAAACGGGCCTTTGAGTTCTTCTCACGGCTTATTAAAACTGCAATCTTCAATGTTCCAAAAGGTATCATTACTAATTTTCATGACGGTCAAAAAGTTATTGAAGCCTTTGTCGAAAGGAGTTGTTTAAAAGCAAACATGGAGCTTTCACATCTTAGACAAATAATTAGAGAGATTGAGGGTCTATCAAATTTGTCCCTACAGTCAATCCCACAATGTTTGTCTGTACGGCTTAAAGTTACTAACCAAAAATATTTGTTGGTTGGCAAACTCAGGATGACCTCTATATCTGCAGTCACACTGGTAATCCTGGAAATTCTCCCTTATCTAGGAAAAGCCGACTTCGCTGCTGAAAAGTCACGAGTAATGAACTTATGTTCAAAGCTCGTTTCATTGTTTAAGATCGAGGAGGTTATTAATGAAACAGAAGCACAGAGGATACTCAAATTTAAATCCGTTTCTTGTTCTTTGGTTTACGTTTTTCCCTGGTGTCTTTTTGTACTTCATCTTTTGAACACAAACGATATTGAGATGGTCAAGGCAATAGAATCTTTGAAAGTAAAATATGATGCCTTCGGTCTTGGACATTTTCTTAGTGCTGTGCGCATTCTGAAGTCCATAGGACAAAAACACGAATTGTTTGATGAAGGTAAAATGACGCAAATTCAAAATTCGTTCTACACGTTTTCTTCTCAGATTGATGATGTAGAGGCAATGGTAAACTACTTCTTGCCTTTTCAATCTTTAGTTTCCAGTGTTGTTTTGTACCCTGGTGTTGATTTAGATGTGGTAGAAGAGTTGAGGATGATCTTTTCACAAGAGATTTATTCAAGAGAGAACATTTGTATTGCTTTCCGAGAGATACTTGTTGACAGATTATTTTACCACAACCTTTCTCGACTTCTAAAAGGGAGAGCCCATCGACCCCCTCCATCTGAAGGCGTTCCCCTTCCAGATCTTGACATCGAAGATTTCTATAGGCTTATAGTTAAACTTCATTCAAGTCAAACAGTGAAGACTCAACCATTTTTGATGATGCACAGACTTCATCATTACTCTGAAAATTATCGAGAGATCCTTTCTATCGTTTTGGTTCGAAACCCAATGATGGATGTGCTATTATCATTCTCCAAAAGACCGGAACTCTATCCTGATTCCCATCCGGAAATTGAAATCTCAGTGATCGAGTATTTAAAACACTTATTGAAGCTGAAGAAAATTCTTTTCAAGGACGCAGAAGTTAGGTTCTCTCATTTTACCGAACTTTACAAGCACTTCTGTATCGCGGGTGTAAACTCCCGAGAGGATAAAAAGTCTGGCACGGAGAAGAAGAAAGCTAGGAAGATTTATCGTCTCGAAGACATCATCTTCATGAATATATGTGACTTCCTTGGTTGGAGTGCTCCAAAATGTCACAAACAGTATATTTCAGGTAGTCATATCCCAAAGTATTTCAACGTCGATCAAGACAAACGTGATTTTGTCGAAGCCATCTCGAAGAATGCTATTCGCGAACTCTGTAAATTTTTTGGCATGGAGAAAGAACTGAGTTCAAAACGGAAGACTGAAAACAGCCCAAATGAGCTCGAGTCATCGAAACGGATCAGATTCTAATTTAGAGATTAAACACAATATGCAGAAGAAAGAATACTTTACTATTAAAGGAAGCTATAACTAATACTACATTGGTACTGAGACAATTTGTTATAGATAAACATGGAATGCAAAGCAAAGTTCAGCTTCGTTTTGGCTCCATCAGAGTCTCTCTCGGTGACACGTGAAGATCAAGGTTAGAGTAAATTGTCGTGGAAGGGCTCTGCCTCCAGAGAGCCCAGCGAGTTTTTTCTTCTGCTCTTTTACGATCTCCAAGTATATCCTTAAAAAAGCGAGCTTTCTGTTTTTGCTTTTCTCGTTTTATACAACTCCTTGCTGACTTACAAAGAGATCAGAAAAAGCTCTAACAAATACTACATAGGTACTGAGACAATTTGTTATAGATATGCGTGAAATGTAGAACAAAGTTCAGCTTCGTTTTGGCTCTATCAGAGCCTCTCTTGGTGACACTTTCAAATCAAGGTCAGAGTAAATTGTCGTGGAAGGGCTCTGCCTCCAGAGAGCCCAGGGAGTTTTTTCTTCTGCTCTTTTACGATCTCCAAGTAGACCCTTAAAAAAGCGAGCTTTCTGTTTTTGCTTTTTTCGTTTTATACATCTCGTTGCTGACTTACAAAGTGATCAGAAAAAGGCTCTAACTAATACTACATAGGTACTGAGACAATTTGTTATAGATAAGCATGAAATGTAGAACAAAGTTCAGCTTTGTTTTGGCTATATCAGAACCTCTCTTGGTGACACTTTCAAATCAAGGTCAGAGTAAATTGTCGTGGAAGGGCTCTGCCTCCAGAGAGCCCAGCGAGTTTTTTCTTCTGCTCTTTTACGATCTCCAAGTAGATCCTTAAAAAAGCGAGCTTTATGTTTTTGCTTTTTTCGTTTTATACATCTCGTTGCTGACTTACAAAGTGATCAGAAAAAAGCTCTAACAAATACTACACAGGTACTGAGACAATTTGTTATAGATAAGCATGAAATGTAGAACAAAGTTCAGCTTTGTTTTGGCTATATCAGAACCTCTCTTGGTGACACTTTCAAATCAAGGTCAGAGTAAATTGTCGTGGAAGGGCTCTGCCTCCAGAGAGCCCAGCGAGTTTTTTCTTCTTCTCTTTTACGATCTCCAAGTAGATCCTTAAAAAAGCGAGCTTTCTGTTTTTGCTTTTTTCGTTTTTATACATCTCGTTGCTGACTCGTAGGGAGATCAGAAAAGGCTCTAACTAATACTACACAGGTACTGAGACAATTTGTTATAGATAAGCATGAAATGTAGAACAAAGTTCAGCTTCGTTTTGGCTCTATCAGAGTCTCTCTTGGTGACACTTTCAAATCAAGGTTAGAGTAAATTGTCGTGGAAGGGCTCTGCCTCCAGAGACACCATGGAGTTTTTTCTTCTTCTCTTTTACGATCTCCAAGTAGACCCTTAAAAAAGCGAGCTTTCTGTTTTTGCTTTTCTCGTTTTATACAACACCTTGCTGACTTACAAAGAGATCAGAACAAGCTCTAACAAATACTACATAGGTACTGAGACAATTTGTTATAGATAAGCATGAAATGTAGAACAAAGTTCAGCTTCGTTTTGGCTCTATCAGAGTCTCTCTTGGTGACACTTTCAAATCAAGGTTAGAGCAAATTGTCGTGGAAGGGCTCTGCCTCCAGAGAGCCCAGGGAGTTTTTTCTTCTTCTCTTTTACGATCTCCAAGTAGATTCTTCCAGAAGCAAGCTTCATGTTTTTGCTTTTCTCGTTTTATACAACTTTTTGTTAATTTGTAATGATAAAACAGGAAAAGCTATAACTCGCCAGGAAATTATAGTAAATCTGTTTAAATAGTATTTATAACTATAAAAAAGGAATGTTTCTTTCTTTTGTTGTTGTTGATTATGAAATATTAAATAATGAACTTATTTGTAAGTATTAAATTAATTTTTATTTTTACGAAAATTAACAAATAAACATGACTATAATAACCCTATAAACAGATATTTTCTTTTAATAATCCCCTTTAAATACTTTTAGCATAAGAAGCTTGGAACATACTCTATTATATTCATCATAACACAAAAGCATGACAGAAGGAACCAAAACCCAATCCATCTAAGATGTCTGTCTGTAATACAGAAACAGAGGAAAGTGAGACTTTGGAAGAGAAAATAAATCTACAAATGGAAAATAATCAAGACTTCAATTACCTTGTATCCATTGCTCGTCGACTTTTCGGTGAAGCATTTTACTATCAGCTTCAAATAGATGATTCAATAAGTGTTACCTCTGATACAAGTGAATCTTCGGGCTACTCAACCGAAACATTTAGTAATGACAATGACTAAACCAATTATTCACTGGGAACATAATAAATATTAATGGTATAAATGATGTAAGTAAAAAAAACCATTCCATTTAATATTATTAAAAAAAAGTAAATCCGAAAAAACCTACACCGGCCCAATTATCAAAATACCAGCACGCGCCCTTTTTACAACGTTCTCGAATATAGACATGTCGACCTTGTCTTGTATTTGTTAACTACAAGACAAGGTGTCAAACTTGTTTCTAGAATGAATTGTCGTCTAGAGGTTAGTCTAAGATGGACCTAGTAGTCGATGCCCTTGTATTAATTAGAGTCGATAAAAAATGAATCAATACTAAAAGCAAACCCCTAATTTAAGGAAAGTAAGTACGATGTCTGTAAACGAAGAGCGTACAGGCATGGAGAAAATAAGACGTACGCTAGAATACATTTGGGATATCTCTTTTATTGTGTTTGTATGGCTCGTGGCTGTTTACATGTTCGGAGAGGCCGGACATGAGGTCCAATATCTCCCAGAATGGGTAGCATGTTTTCTATTTAACAAAGACATTATAGAGTTTGAGCCTAACGAGTAATATTAATGGTTTTTTGTTTTGTAAACTACTCTTTTTTTTTAAATCATGTACTGAAGTCACCGGGACAGGGACAATGAGTGAAATGAAACGACTCACAGATATTAATATCATAGTTTGGGTTTTCAATAAGTGCGAATACTTTACCAAGACTACAGCTTACTCCAAGTTTATCATCAACTTTGCCGAACGAGGTGTTGATGGAGATTGTCATGCCCCAACAGACTACGATGACTTTTGCTATATGTTGGAAGTCAAAAATATAATGAATGACTTTGCGCACTATGGGACTCTTTTAAAGAAACTGACAGAAGAAGCTTTGAATAATGAGCTAGAAAATGAAGAGCATGAAAACACCTACTACGCTCTAGTCGTGAAACCATTTATCGATACCCATTTTACTGCTGATAATATCAGCAAAGCCATTCAGATTACAGAATGGATCGGCAAAATGAAGCATCCGTATGGAGGAGATTCTGGTGTTACAAACAGTTCCACTCATTCGGATTCTCTGGGTAGAACCGAGAACAATTCTGAACAGCTCCCGAGAAGGGTTCATTGGTCACACTTACGCTTTAAACCTCCGGGGGAAGGAATAAATGAAACTCTTCAAGTTGAAGACGCGGATGTTACAGGCAGCGGGACATCTTATCCGTATGAAGAGCAGAATGCGGCCGAAGTAAAGGCTTTATTCCGCGAGATGCATGAGAATATGCAAAGTCTGTTTAAAGATTTGATCGACAAAGATAAGTCCGGAAACTAATAGATAAATAAATAAAAGGATAGATTTTTATGTTGGAATTTTAATTCGTTTTTCTAGTTTTCATTGTTATTAAACATTATAGTTCTGTGTTTTAATCTCTTATTTATTTTCTTGTTAATAATCATATTCCTATTTAATATGTATTTATTATTTTAAGTCGACTGTTTATTATTATTATTATTATTATTATTATTATTATTATTATTATTATTATTATTATTATTATTATTATTATTATTGCTTATACTATTAAATGGATAAGTCTTTCATTTTTTATTAAATTGGGAATGAAATTTTGACATTGTGACTTCATTTTACTAATAAACAGATTCTATGTGGAATTCATGCTATGTATGAATAAAAATTATCTGAATTTTTGTCTTAGTTGTCGTCCATTAAAGCCAGTGGGTAATTAATTCATATATTAATTTGAAATTGCAGATACTATACTTCACATCAGTTTGTGTACTTGTGAATTGGAACAAACACCTTTTTCTTTGTTTCTCCTTCAACTGATGAAGCTCGCTTTGCTTCTGTTACCCTTACTACTCACATTAAATTCACATTCAATCTGTGCTACTGACGTCACTGATCACGCAAACCAAAATGACTCAGAGACTTCACGCATGCTACAACTGGTTCAGAATAAAACTTACAAAGCATGGAGAGGGTATAGAAAGGATAATAGTTTTGTGATTCCTTTTAATTTTACGGGATATTTCAATAATATTTGGGACAGGTACATACTTGGAGATAACACAATCGACGATGTATCTATGGAAGTTGTCCGCAGTGTATTTAAAAGTATAGAAGAGCGTGTCCAGTTTGTAAGATTCCTGGAATGGAACAATACACCTGGTGCACTAAATACTGAATGGTTATCTGCTGCTGAAAGCAACACCCGAGACGGTTATTGGTCAGGTGACTCTGGGATTCAGTACATTAAAACAGGATTTCTAAATGTGGGTCAGTTTTCAATAAGAACTCAAAATCTAGCAAACTATCCAGACGCGTTCATTGACGCCTCTGTAGGTACGACGTGTTCTATGAATTCAATAGGTGGGTCACCGTGCTGGATTCATATAGATATTGACAAATTGAAAAATTCGAACAGGGAGTCTTCACTTGAGACACTGATAGCTCATGCTGCTTTACACTCTCTTGGTATCCGCCACGAGCATACAAGAGCTGACCGAGATGACTACATAACCGTTAACACGACTAATATCCAAAACCAATATGATTATACAAAAATATCCGCACAAACATATCCTTCCTATGGAACAAAATATGACTACTACTCACTCTTGCATGCTTCACCATCAGAAGGTGTGATAAATCCATCTGTCCCAGCATACACTATACTTCAGCGCGATGCAAGAGAGTCAGGGATTGTAGGAAATGCAACATTTCTCAGTCCCGGTGATGTATTGAAGATCAGGTTACTTTATCAAGATGTTAATTCTATTCTTTTTGTCGACGACGTTTGTGCCAGAGGAATTCCGTGTGAAGAAAATATGTACATGTGCCACAGTGATTCAGAATGTACTGGAGAGAACATAATTTGTTATTCTGATAATGTTTGCAGAAACGAATCCTACAGCACAATTGCTCCAACTTATAGCCCAACAGAAGCTGGACCCCCTACTTTGAAACCTACTACAGCTAACCCAACTCAAGCACCTTCAAGACAACCAACCAACTTCCCAACTCAAGCACCTGTGAACCCTACAACTTATCCAACAACTCCTAAACCAACAATAGAAGTCAGCACGATTGTTGAAACAGAGTCACCAAATGTGTCAGGAGTACAAAATAATTCTTTCATTGACGAACTTATAACAAATTATGGCACTGGGGCTGTAGTTGGAGGTTTCGTTGCTTTGATCATCGTTTTCTCCATCCTTTTATATTCCATTTATCGTGTAACCTGTGCTGGTAACGCAAGCGGTGATGTCTTTCAGAGTAATTATTACTACAACTAATAAATTTTGTTTGAGAAAAGGGGTAAGAAGATTTAGTTGTCACCTTCAACAAGGACACTAAAGAAGAAACCCTCCCATTAGCGGGTTTGTTGTTCCTTTTCCAAATAAGTCTATAAGTTTTCAGCATGGGTGTGAAGCAATTAATGAACCTAATGTATGTATCGAAATGTAACATGAATATCAAAAACAAAGAAGTGCTCACAAATGAGCATCAGCTTTTTTATTCTGATAACACATAATATTAATTTAATTAATTTAAGGATTGAACTACGGCGGATGTTAAATGTTCCTGACCTGAAATGCTGAAATTATAGTGTAGCATGACATAATTATATTCGTTTTACTACATTATGACCTCAGTTCGTCTAGGAATCTATAGTCACTTTCCAAAACACAATAAATTGGGCAATGTCAATGGCTATATTTTATTTTGATCATTTCTTTCTAAAAAATAACTATTTTAAAGAGAGAAATAACATAAATCTATTAAGAAATATCAAAATACAACAAAATATAATAAAATAATATTATTTTCGTTTTTTTTCCTTTTGTTAATATTATAATTTTGTAAATTATAGTATTTTTTTTTATTTTTAGTAGATTTGTTATATTTATCACATTATGTGACATTTATTACAGTGATTAGTGCAAAGTTTAGAACAACAGTTTTCTGATTCTGATTCTTTCTCTGGTGTTGGTAGATTTAATTCAATATCTACTAAGCGTTCATCTCCTGTCTCTTCTAAACTCAAGACTTCGTGATAGAAGGCTTCATCACCTATCATTACAAAGCATGTCATAGTTCCTGTTGCCGCACATAGTAAAGCAATCTTTTTTAAAAACACTGAAGAGCCGTCATGATGCTTGAGATCCTCAAAATTATTAAGAACTAATAGAAATGGTTTACCACTGTTGTCATTATCATCTAGCCGGTGCAACGGTTGTAAGATTTCTGAAATCTTAGTGTTCTTGTCTAACCCAATCTTCTCAACTAAGAACCAATTCATCAACTCTTTATATTTTTCTGACCCTTCATAGGAATTAATAACTATTGATCCTCTTGTTTCGGAGTTATTAAAAGCATCATGAGAAACTTGATCGGCCCAGTTATCACATCGATGCTGGAGTGAAGGGGGAACGTACAAAATTTTTACACCCAGTGTTGCAAGTTTACCAAATAATACAGAACGAATCCCATCAATGAACATTTTCTCGCCTACCGAATTCACAAGGTCCAAATGCCTGGACATCGAACGCTGTTCAAATGCCCTAATTACATGCATTGCATCGAAACCGACTCTTGGCATGATATTGTTCAAATTAGTCTGACCTTTGTGATTGAATTTAGGTTTCAGCTTATGTATATTGCTGAGGTTTCGGTTTTCTATATCTATCGTATCAAACTTGCAAATATTATGTGATAACGTATTTTGAACTTAGTTTGTTCTGAACTGAAAGTAGCGAAAAGCGATCCCGACATCCTTCCCTGATATCCTTACGGGTCAGCAAGGTGTTGTATAAAACGAAAAAAAAAGCAGAAACAGAAAGCTCGCTTTTGGGAGGGTCTACTTGGAGATCGTAAAAGAGAAGAAGAAAAAACTAGCTGGGGTCTCTGGAGGCAGAGCCCTTCCACGACAATTTACTCTGACCTTGATTTGAAAGTGTCACCAAGAGAGACTCTGATAGAGCCAAAACGAAGCTGAACTTTGTTCTACATTTCACGCATATCTATAACAAATTGTCTCAGTACCTGTGTAGTATTAGTTAGAGCTTTTTTCTGATCACTTTGTAAGTCAGCAACGAGATGTATAAAACGAGAAAAGCAAAAACATGAAGCTTGCTTCTGGAAGAATCTACTTGGAGATCGTAAAAGAGAAGAAGAAAAAACTCCCTGGGCTCTCTGGAGGCAGAGCCCTTCCACGACAATTTACTCTGACCTTGATTTGAAAGTGTCACCAAGAGAGGCTCTGATAGAGCCAAAACGAAGCTGAACTTTGTTCTACATTTCATGCTTATCTATAACAAATTGTCTCAGTACCTGTGTAGTATTAGTTAGAGCTTTTTTCTGATCACTTTGTAAGTCAGCAACGAGATGTATAAAACGAAAAAAGCAAAAACAGAAAGCTTGCTTTTTTAAGGATCTACTTGGAGATCGTAAAAGAGCAGAAGAAAAAACTCGCTGGGCTCTCTGGAGACAGAGCCCTTCCACGACAATTTACTCTGACCTTGATTTGAAAGTGTCACCAAGAGAGGCTCTGATATAGCCAAAACGAAGCTGAACTTTGTTCTACATTTCATGCTTATCTATAACAAATTGTCTCAGTACCTGTGTAATATTAGTTAGAGCTTTTTTCTGATCACTTTGTAAGTCAGCAACGAGATGTATAAAACGAAAAAAGCAAAAACAGAAAGCTTGCTTTTTTAAGGATCTACTTGGAGATCGTAAAAGAGCAGAAGAAAAAACTCCCTGGGCTCTCTGGAGGCAGAGCCCTTCCACGACAATTTGCTCTAACCTTGATCTTCACGTGTCACCAAGAGAGGTTCTGATATAGCCAAAACAAAGCTGAACTTTGTTCTACATTTCATGCTTATCTATAACAAATTGTCTCAGTACCTGTGTAGTGTTAGTTAGAGCTTTTTTCTGATCACTTTGTAAGTCAGCAACGAGATGTATAAAACGAGAAAAGCAAAAACATGAAGCTTGCTTCTGGAAGAATCTACTTGGAGATCGTAAAAGAGAAGAAGAAAAAACTCCCTGGGCTCTCTGGAGGCAGAGCCCTTCCACGACAATTTACTCTGACCTTGATTTGAAAGTGTCACCAAGAGAGGTTCTGATATAGCCAAAACAAAGCTGAACTTTGTTCTACATTTCACGCATATCTATAACAAATTGTCTCAGTACCTGTGTAGTATTAGTTAGAGCCTTTTCTGATCTCTTTGTAAGTCAGCAAGGTGTTGTATAAAAGGAAAAAAGCAAAAACAGAAAGCTCGCTTTTTTAAGGGTATACTTGGAGATCGTAAAAGAGAAGAAGAAAAACTCGCTGGGGTCTCTGGAGGCAGAGCCCTTCCACGACAATTTGCTCTGACCTTGATTTGAAAGTGTCACCAAGAGAGGCTCTGATAGAGCCAAAACGAAGCTGAACTTTGTTCTACATTTCATGCTTATCTATAACAAATTGTCTCAGTACCTGTGTAGTATTTGTTAGAGCTTTTTCTGATCTCTTTGTAAGTCAGCAACGAGATGTATAAAACGAGAAAAAGCAAAAACAGAAAGCTTGCTTCTGGAAAAATCTACTTGGAGATCGTAAAAGAGCAGAAGAAAAAACTCCCTGGGCTCTCTGGAGACAGAGCCCTTCCACGACAATTTACTCTGACCTTGATTTGAAAGTGTCACCAAGAGAGACTCTGATAGAGCCAAAACGAAGCTGAACTTTGTTCTACATTTCATGCTTATCTATAACAAATTGTCTCAGTACCTGTGTAGTATTAGTTAGAGCTTTTTTCTGATCTCTTTGTAAGTCAGCAACGGGATGTATAAAACGAAAAAAGCAAAAACGGAAAGCTCGCTTTTTTAAGGGTCTACTTGGAGATCGTAAAAGAGCAGAAGAAAAAACTCCATGGTGTCTCTGGAGGCAGAGCCCTTCCACGACAATTTACTCTAACCTTGATTTGAAAGTGTCACCAAGAGAGACTCTGATAGAGCCAAAACGAAGCTGAACTTTGTTCTACATTTCATGCTTATCTATAACAAATTGTCTCAGTACCTGTGTAGTATTAGTTAGAGCCTTTTCTGATCTCCTTACGAGTCAGCAACGAGATGTATAAAAACGAAAAAAGCAAAAACAGAAAGCTCGCTTTTTTAAGGATCTACTTGGAGATCGTAAAAGAGAAGAAGAAAAAACTCGCTGGGCTCTCTGGAGGCAGAGCCCTTCCACGACAATTTACTCTGACCTTGATTTGAAAGTGTCACCAAGAGAGACTCTGATATAGCCAAAACAAAGCTGAACTTTGTTCTACATTTCATGCTTATCTATAACAAATTGTCTCAGTACCTATGTAGTATTAGTTAGAGCCTTTTTCTGATCACTTTGTAAGTCAGCAACGAGATGTATAAAACGAAAAAAGCAAAAACAGAAAGCTTGCTTTTTTAAGGATCTACTTGGAGATCGTAAAAGAGAAGAAGAAAAAACTCCCTGGGCTCTCTGGAGGCAGAGCCCTTCCATGACAATTTGCTCTGACCTTGATTTGAAAGTATCACCAAGAGAAACTCTGATAGAGCCAAAATGAAGCTGAACTTTGCTTTGCATTACATACTTATCTATAACAAATTATCCCTGTACCGTGTAAAGGAGCAGTATGAACCTTATTATTCAATTATAAAAGCTTTAAATTTTTGCTTATAAAATAATCTCATTTTAATGAATACTTAGACTCTACCTCCATAATATTCAATTTTAAAAGCTTTTCTGTTTTAAAAAAAACGTACTAAATTTAAGGATCACATTAATATGAAATATTCATAGATAATCTATTTAATGCTTTTAGTTAGTGATATTTAATATACATTCATAAGGATATAGTGTTTAAAGTGTTTAAAGCAGAAATTTCCGTGTTTAAAAAAGAAGAATACTTTAAATAAACTACTACTCATGACACATTTAATTTAAAAAAAAAAGAATCGTCCTGGGGTGGTGGGAACTTTGGAAATTATACTCAGAATAGTTCCCCACCCCACATCAAAGAATACAAATAACTCATTAATCTGATGCGTGATCAACGACTTTTCCCGAGCTTCGTACTCGGGATTTCGTACTCTTGATTTTTTGTTATTATCTTTGGCAATACAATTCTTTCCTAAACATCTCATTTGAAGATTGAAAAGAAGCTCTCGACAAACCCCAAATCAGCTTGATCATCGTAATTGACAGATAACAGACTAGCAATTTTTTTGAAGGACAAAAATGAAGAACTCGACGATTCTTCTGCTACTTGTCGGTATAAATAAGCTTTTTTCAACCTTTGGTGATACCTTTAACGCTGAAGAGATAAATTCTTTCCAAGGTAGCACCAGAGAGATAAGTGACGATCCTTATCTAGAGGGTAACCCTCCTCTCGATAATAACCACCCTGATGATTCGGGGATCCCTTCCTCGAAAATGATAACTCTCGTAAGTGGACTCTAATGAAGTATATGATGTGTTCAATCTACTAATTCGTGGCCCATTTCACTTAAATACAGGTTATTGAAGAGCAACAATTTGACTGCATGTGTAATAGCACGGATGCTACAGTAACGAATGCACCTACTCTAGGTGATAACTAAGATCTCTAGATGAAATTCAAGGCATCATAAAGAATAAGAATCATTACAAGTATTCTCTTAGAAATTAAGTAAACCCTAACGGTCCCGTTTGTTTTTGGAGTGGGGGAGGTAGCTTTCTTTTTGTTTTAAAGATATGACTGATTATGCTTTGGAGTTCTCGGTGACCACATTCGTACTGATGTTGTTTGTGTTATCTTGCTTTTCGAAAAAACTCCCATGAATATAAAACAGAACCATACCTAGTATGATAGTTGCAGCTATAGACATAGCAATGACCATAGTTCGTTGATCTATAGCTTGCTCATCACCTGAGTCTGTTGCTAAAACAAGAGCAAATAAGTTAGTGAAAACAAACAAGTTTAGATTTTGTGACATCGTATTAGTGTGTGACATACAGTTGGAGAAAGTGTTTTCTTCCATACATATACTTATTGGATTTATAGTTTCTTTTGCATATCTCTGATTCTAGCAAATAGAGACCTGGCCTTTAATACAGTTGAGACTTCATGTTTATACATCCTAGCCCAAAATCCTTGATCAATAGGGTTTGTCAGGATGATCTCTTTGCCATTTACATCGTAAGATTGAGCAAGTAAGGACGCTTGCTGTACGTCATCGAAGAGATCCGGGAAGCTATCATCGTTGATTAATAAGTACGAGGGTCTCTGGATACGAATAGTCGCTCTATTGTTCATAGAGGACACGGTGATTTTTACACCCTTCAGGATATTCTCTGTAGAGCCCATAATGAAGTCCTCGCCTTTGTAGTTAAGTGCAATACCTACTCCTGAAGAGTACAGTAAAATGTGATAAGACAGACATCTTGGGTCAGGGAAGGCACGGCCAAACTTCCGAAGATGGATTTTAATATTGTCAATATGTTTCATACTAGAAACTTCAAGTGCATTGCCCAGCTGAGCTAGACTTTCATATAGTGGAGTTGTGAGATTTCTTTTTGATGATAAGAACGCTTTTACATCTGCTTGGACTTTCCAGAAAGCAGCATTGGTTACTGCACTAGGGGGGTGATGTTCGGATGTTAAGTCCGAAGAGATTATGTAATCCATTAATAATTCTGGGTGTGCACAAAGGACTGCGAATCCAAATGCGTGGGAACCGTTGTCTTCAAAAATAGTATCGGAACACTTTTGAGTTTTGTTATTAAGAAGTGTGATAACCCTAACTGTTTTGTCCTCAATGATTGACCTTGAAATAACTTCTGCTGTGTTGTTTTGAGTTGACGTGATTCCCGCATTCGCGCTTGTTTGGAGCTTTTGCTTTTTGGTAGATGAAACTTTTGAGGTGTTGATTGTTGAGAACTTAGAAAGCTCCTTTTCAAAGAGGTCAACATTTGCGTCTATATCAATTGGAGGGTTATCTTCTGCGGCCCGTTTTTTCTTCAGTTTTGAATTTGATTTCTTGGTTGTAGCTACTGACTCTTCGCTGAGGTCAGACTTCTGTTCAACATCTTTCTTTTGTTTTGGCATATTGTCCTCACGCTGTTAGGAAAGCTGGAATCTTTTATATATGTTCGGATATTAGATAGCTATTCAGGAAGAGCAAGAGATTAGTGGAAAAAAATGGTCATTCTGTGTCATTGTGTCCCACGACATTTATTGCGAAAAGCTCTATGTGGGGTTTATGGCGCCCTCTATTCGGTCTTAGGTATAATGATTTTTGTGAGACGTGACCAAGCGCACAACGTAATGGTTTACCACGGGAAAGCGACTATCAGTTGCTACGAAGAGGGTCTTAGTTGCATTTCAAGCTTTGATGTTATTCCAATGATTCATACCAACGTTTCTTTTATGTTTGGAAGCTGTTTAATTTTAGCTTCAGTCATAAGTACCTCTGTGACGCTTCTCCATAAGCCATATAGCATTACTAGCTTAAACTACATAGATGCAGTTGTCGTGAACCCACTTCTTACATCTGCTATAGCTGTAATAACTGGTTCTCAAGAGCTATCAACTGTACTCTTATTGGGTTTAATTTGCTCGATGTATGAATTCGGAATTCTTATTCATGACATGGCATACTGGTCAGGTGAATACACATCAAAATATAACTTCAAAGCTCGAGTTCTATTATTGTTAGTACTTGCCGGAATTACGTGGGCCTTGATTTTGGCTGCCCTCTTTGAGTTTTGGACTGAAAGCAACATGCCAGGGTTTATTCCTGGGATTGGGGTAGTTGGTTTTTTATATACTGCTCTGATTAGATATCTTCATGTCTATCAATTCTATAGTGTCATTCCAGCCAAAATAAGACGCTATAGAGTTAATAGTATCAATTCATCGGAGGTAGTTCCTCTGAATGCCTCCAAAATGGTGCCAAGTCGATACGAAGTCATGGTGAGAGAAGAGAAGGATGTCTTGGAGTGGTACGAAGAGTGGAGAGAGTTTTTGAACTTCATCAGTCGTTTTACAATGGTCCTTATGTTTTACATCGGGACCTCTGAAACGGAAATAGAGTACATCTGAAATGTTTCCCTAGGAAAAATGGAAATATATAATCATTTTTTGATAGTTTAGAATTTGGAGAAAGGTTTACAAAGAATGCGGGTTTACGAGGAGAAAGTAGTTAGACTTATATCACCTGATCAAATAGCCATGGGGGTATCCATCATTTCGGTCATTCTTCTCCTCTTGTTTGCTGCGTTTGTACTACGAAATGAAAGACGAAAAAACATGATAAGGTTGATCGAAAAAGAGCATGAAGAGGAAGAAACTGGAGAGTTCTACGATGCTTTGCAACATAACAAGGAGAAGCTTTCGGAAGAAAGCGATTCAGAAAGCGACCCTGGTGTTGAAGTGGAAAACAAAAAGACGAACTAAGATCACACTTTCAAGGTCTTAGGCTTTCGTTCTTCCATCAACACTTCAAGTTTCCGTTTCGGTACATCAGTGTCTCTCGATTTGACCGAGCGCAGAAGCTCCAAGATCCAGTTTTGAACATGTCTTTGCTTTGAGATAAGTTCTTCAATAGTTATATTTAAAGCTTCAAGGTTGTTATCAGTTTCATTATGTGGTAAAATGGAAAAAGAAGACGGAGAACTATCACTTGAGGAGTGGGTCATGTCAAGGTTCGGTATAAATTCTTTAATAGATACAGAAGTTATTGCGAATTTTATTGAGCCCAAGGAATCTCAAAAGATTGCTTTACAAGAGATATTAGAGGGTTTGGAAGACAGTAGTGATCTTCTATGGATTATACTTTACAATATTATTGAGAAGCGTCGTTACAACGGACTCGAGTTATCAAAAAAGGCTAAGATTTTTCTTACGCAATTGAGATTTGAATTTCAGAAAGTTAAGACACAACTGATTGTATATGATGACATCAGAAATTTATGGCTAATTTCTTAAAAACAAGTTCTTGAATCCATTAAATACACTTTTAGCAAAGTTCGCAATGTTCTTGGTTTTGGGTAGTTCCTGTGATGTCGAGAGTACAATCGTCGGTGGGGTAAGTCCAATGTAACCAGTGGTTTCGTCAGGAACTAGTTCTTCGTTGTATAATGTTTTGAATAATCGCTTCCGCACTCCTTCAGCTGTTTTAAGTGTGGAGTCAGTGAATAAAAAGAGTTCTTCCATAGAGTTTTTGAATGATTCAAAATTGACTTGATCAAACTCAGCTTCAGCATCACTTTCATTTGATGATAGAGTATTCTTGATCACGTTAACCTGTTTGATATCCAAATCACCAAAAAAGTTATTTTCCGTATTAATCAAGTCTTGAATTTGCTTGCAAGTTGGTCTTTCCTCAGCATTAACCAACAACATCCTTTTGACCAACTGACTAATAGGAGGGTAATTTTTCTCAATGTATTTTTTTTTCTTCACATAACTGTCCATGTTTCTTAGTAATGAAGATTCGATTTCCAGGATCATCGTATCTGCAGTTTCTTTACGGAATAGTTGTGACTGGAGACACATTTCAGCGAACACACATGCTGCCGCCCATGTGTCTACATTCGATGTATAATCAATAGACCCTCTAAGGAGTTCTGGAGCCATATAGATTGATGTTCCAACATAGTCTGTCTCATCATATAGTTTTCTGTTTTTGCTATTCAAAGTCAGTGTAGCAAGTCCAAAATCAGCTATGATTGCCCTATTCGAAATAGTATCAATAAGAATATTCTCGGGTTTGATATCACCGTGGATGAAGTCGTGAGCATGTAAAAATGCAAGTCCTGAGATAATGTCGATTGAAATATTCAAGACATTATCTTGGGAAATCATTTCTGTAGATAAGTAAATAAATTTGTCTAAAGAAATGTCTAGTTTCGGCAAGACTGTGATTGACGGGTACTGAGCTGGTTCCAGGCCAAGTGTAAATGTGTAGTTCAATTTGTCAGTCCAAAATGCAATAGAACGAAGAAGGTTCTTGTGAGTCATCTTTGTCATGATAAATATTTCTGAAGCTTGATATGTGAATTCTCTCATTTCGTTTGCTGACTTAAAGACTATAGTTTTTGCACCAGTTTTTGAAGTAATAGTTTTAAAGCGTGGTATATTCTCAGTTGCTTGGAGTTCAACAATAAGATTCTCAAAAACCCTGGCCTTTGAAATCAGCGAGTATTCGGAACTCATAAGTACGTTGACGCTTTCAGTACCGAGAACAATATTCGTGGAGGTATGTTTGGAATTTCTATTATTAACATCAAGAAATCTTGCATCTTTGTTAGCGTATTTGATTGTCGGAATATTTGAAAAAATAGAATTGTCCAACACCCCCATATTGATTTTAAGAACATAGTTTGAATCTTTCAGTTCAAAAACTTGTCCGAAATTCCCTTTTCCAATAACATCACCAACTTTAAGTTTTTTTAATTTATTGTTGTCATCATAAAACTCGACAGTTTCCATTTCCATTTTCCCCCTTTATTTTTATTCTGAGTAGCGATCTGATTTCTTCTATGTTAAAATTCATTCCAATATATAATTATTAACCTACTTCAATTTAATGCGCGAAAGTTTCATCTTCAAACAGATACAAAGAAAGAAGGATGAATGATAATAGACCCAATGATATTCTCGTCTATGGGTGTGCTTATACACCACTTTATGGAGAATCTGATACCTATGAGTCAACGCTTTTTAAGGACAACGAGATGACGTCTTCGTTTGCTGACCAGGTTAAAAATTTACCTGTCTTTATTGAACATGATACTGGGCATCAAATAGGTAAAGTACATGATGCCTTTATTAATGAAAGACGCCAGCTTATGACATTGCTCCACATTTATGGTAATCCAATAGTCAATGAACTCTTGCCTCCAACTCTTTCTAAAGATCCAACGAGTGGGGAAGGGTACTACAACGCCCTCTCATTGGGAAATGATGTAGGCTTACAGAGAAGCGAGGATTACAATCTTAAAGTTGTAAACAACATTCCTTCTGAGGTCTCACTTGTTATGAGTGGTAACCGACCCATGACAGAGATCGAAGACTACTGGTTGCTTCCTCACCAAGTCCAAGTTCATGATTATATAGAGAAGTATTTGCCGAACTATCTTCGTAAAAGTAGTCGCTCTAAATATTGGTAATTGTTTTTGTTAACCTCCGTTTCTTTTTCTTTAGCCAAGTCCCGTCGAGCCCATCCTCTCCATATTCAAACTGAATAACTTGGTTTGTACTTGTATTCATAACAGATCTGATTCTCGAGTCCCCTGTTGAGTCTCGGATAATAAGTGGTTCCAATGTTTTAACCATACGTCTATACTGCGCACCAGTGACAGATGTCTTACAAGAGGTGTCTATTATTCCTATCCTACCACCCATGGCGTGGAAAAAGAATTCATGTGGCTTCAATCCTTTTATAAAAGAACTCTTTACAAATCCTTTTGATTCTATTCTGTTGTCGAACGCTGTAAAGTGTGGTAGAGTTCTATTCTTAAAGCGCTCACTAATCCTACCTTCCTCTTCTATTTGAATTCCAACGACGCGTGTAATCTGATTAAAGTTACTGACAGTCCCTTTGGATCCTGATTCTATTGCTGCAAGAAGACTGTTGTTTTCGGCTGAACAACCAGCTGGTGCTTTTAATTTTGTAAGTTCCGAAAGAGCGTCACATAGTTCACCTTCCTGCCGTGTTGTCCATCGATCTTGCTGTTGCGCAAGAACTGTGTCGAGGGCATCGTAGTGAATAGGAAGACTGTTGGAGACAATGCAGTCTGAAACCCCAATGGAGAAGCCGTGAATATCTAGAAAGGCGGTTGCAGCGCGTTGCATCATATGGATAAATTTTGCAGCGGCTTTGTGACCTTTTCTAAGATAAATGTGATGAATGACTGAGTTGTCAGCAGTACCAACAATCGATTTGTTCATAACTCCAAAAATGACTTTATTGTTTTGAATCAGAAAGGTGTCTTCGTTAGCAGAGTAGCGATAGAGATGAACGTCGACAGCTCGCAATGCCTTTTCAAGAATAAAATTCCCAGGAAACATTTTTTTTGAATCACAACAAGAACAAAAATCTTCTTCAAGCTCTCGATCCTCCAGTGTCAACCCCATTGCATAAACTATACTCATCGTGTCTACTTCGGAAAGGATTTCCTTTGATAGGAGAAAACATCCTAACAAAGAATCCTGAGTTAGACCGATCAACGGTTTGGATGCTTGCGAACTGACTATATTTGTGCTTGCAAGCATTAGTTCTTCAAGTTCTGCTCGACTTTCTAGATCTTGCGGAACATGAATATTAATTTCGTCACCATCAGAGTCAGCATTCAAGGTAATCATCGTACTGTAATTAAGTCTAAATGTTTGACAAGGGAAAATGCGAATAGAGCAAGCAATTATTGAACCCCTATGGAGCGTTGGCTGTCTGTTCACAGCAACGACATCGCCGTTACATAAACATCGTTCTACAACATCACCTACCTCGAGCAGTACTGAATTCAAAGGGACAATGTTCATGTCGTAGCGCTGATTTGAATCCCCCTTTTTAAGTAGATACTTTATTTTGTAAGACTTCAAAGTATGCATATTGTAGTGATTTATTCTCATAGGAATTGTAAGATTTTGAGCAACTGACTCTGGAATCCCGACCTCATTAATTCCAAGTTGTGGGTCTCCCGAAAGTACAGTCCGTGCTGAGAATTCAACTCTCTTCCCCATAAGATTCTGGCGGAGACGCCCTTCCTTGCCATCGATCCTCTGTCTTATCCCACCATTCGTTAGAACATGCGACCTCAAATTAGAGTTGGTATTGTTAACGTTGAACAGCACATCTATACTGTTCTGCAAATCAGCATGGTATTCATCAGCAAGTTTGGGATCCTGAGCTTTTATATGCAGTCTTAGGTTATTCTTTAAGATCATGACGTAAAGGCGAGTAAGGGGGTCAGGGCGCCATTCGCCTTTCGATAAATTAGGCCGCCTAGCTATCGTTGGTAGAACTATTAAATTATGAATAAACATCCCATCAGTAATATCTTGGTATCTTGTAAAGTGTGGAAAAACCTGGATGTATTCGCTTCGAGGAATTTTAGCTAAAAGATTGTGAAGTTCACTTATCGTTACTGGAACTTGATTTGTTTTCCACTCGAACTTGAACTTTAGACCTTTTTGGTGGAAAGAAGCATTCCTCGCGTGGATAGTACTTAGGTGTATTTTGCTTGGGACACCTGAATCGCAGTGACACGAAGATGCTACCTTGAAACACTTGAGGCAGAAACTCGTCAGGGCTAATTTCATTGTTGTCTCAAGAAAAATTGGGTTAATGCAAGGGGCCGCTAATTTAATGTATCCGTGGTGACCTAGACACTTTGCCCCAAACTGCTTACATGTCCCACATTCAACGTTCCAAAACGCACCTAAACGAGTATCATGGAGTGAATTGTTCTTCTCAAAGACAACATTAGTCATCGGATTGCGGATTTCAACTACTGCTATAGACTCTGCGATCTCATGGCGACTTGGGCAATCAAAAAGAATGTGATCAATCTCCTTATCCATAATGGTTAATTCATTTATTGGCTTCTTGCCAATACTGTTAAATATTTCGCAGACCCTGAAAAAGGTGTATTGGGAAAAAAAAGAAAGAGAAAAGAATAGAATAGAAAAGAATAATGGAAGAGCATCAATATTTGGGCTTAATAAAAGAGGTTCTTAATAGTGACAATGTAAGAGAAGGTAGAAATGGAGCCAAAACCAGAGCTATTTTCGGCCACGTGAGTAAGTACTCCCTTGCTAATGACACCCTCCCTGTTTTAACAAGTAAAAGGGTTTTTCTTAGGGGAGTTATTGAGGAGTTACTTTGGATACTAAAAGGTGAAACGAATGCGAATATACTGAAAGAAAAGGGCATACACATCTGGGATGGTCACACTTCTAAAGAGCATCACAAAACAATTGGGAAGGAGATTGAGTATGAGGAGGGCGACGCAGGGCCCTTATATGGGCATCAGTGGCGGCATTCTGGAGCGACTTATACCAATATGAATGGCAATTATAAGGGCAAAGGTATTGATCAGATTAAGTCTGTCATCGAATCTATAAAAAAGGACCCTTACGGAAGGAGACATGTCGTTTCAGCTTGGAACCCCGTACAAATTGAGGAAATGGTATTACCTCCATGTCACTGCCTCTTTCAATTTAGTGTTCACCCTAAGAAAGGTCTTTCTTGTTGTCTTTACCAGAGGTCAGCAGATGTTGCTTTAGGAGTACCTTTCAATATTACTTCATATTCAATATTAACACATCTCATTGCCAAAGTATGTGGGCTAAAAACTGACCAATTTATACATGTCATTGGGGATGCCCATATTTACGAGCCACATGAAGGACCTATAAAGACACAATTAAATCAACCTTTGTACCCGTTTCCAAAGATACAAATTTCAGAAAAGTGGGATCTTGATATTGACACTTTAAAATATGACGACATCCGTGTAGTAAATTACAAGTGTAACCCATCTATAAAGATGCCGTTAGTAATTTAATTGTTTGATGTGTACTTATTAATTGGGTCTTTCTTTCTTTCTTTCCTCCTTTTTTTCCCTGTCTTCCTTCGGTATTAATAGGCTAAATTATGAAGAATATTTCTTTCTTACTTTTTCTTTTTCCCCATGGCTCCTTTCCCTTGTTAATTATACGTAAAAGGAAACAGTATTAATAGGCTAGTTATATGGAGCAATCCAAAAATTTCTTTCTTACTTTTTCTTTTTTTCCCCATGACTCCTTTCCCTTGTTAATTATACGTAAAAGGAAACAGTATTAATAGTTGAGTTATATGGAGCAATCCAAAAATTTCTTTCTAAGAATTAAATAAAAACAAATTAAATTAAATAAAATAAAAACTTTTATAAGAAAGATGATCGCTTTCGAATGGAACCAAACACCGAATAGACGCTTTCGAAATGCCTAATCTAACGGTTAATACAGATTTGCCTTATCTCACCACCACTTCTCTTACACCGCTCAGCCAAATGGCGTCTAATGTTTATAACAATAACTTAGAAGTTGAAAACCAACTGTTCGACACGCATTTCCATGGTGCCACTGGTGGTTGGTACTCGTTATGTATTGATAGCATAGTTGATGTTGTCAGGGAAAGAGCAGTACCTGACATAGCCAATTATGCAGTTAATACATTGCTTATCACTAAAAACGAGGTCCTGAGCTACTTTTCTGTGCCAAGGATCCTGGAAATGCTTTGTGCGATACAAAGCTTTGAGATCATTCATTTTATCGATTACCTTGGTCAGGTCCCAATCATACAAAAGTTCTATGAGCTCCTCTCTCGGCCAATTGTCGAAGTATTCCAGAAGACAATAAGCGAAAATTACAATTTAGGTACTTGCTACCAAGACAAAGAAGACCTCTTACTTCCGATAGCAATGGTTCAAGAACAAACTGTCGTCCTCCGCGCTCTTGCTGAAAGCGTAAAGTATTGTCTTACGGTTGGTTTAGACAATTGCCATGAGTTTGAATATGAAGAAATGACCCTTGTGAATCCATTTCAGATGCCAACCTTCTCGCTACAACAGAATACTACTGTCTTCAGATCGAGTAATTTCAATCAAATTAATTACTCTGATCAAAACTTATATTCTCCTGAAAAGTTCTAATAATATAATCTTTCAATATAATTTTCTCTTTCTACAAACGATACACTCCCTCAGGAGTCTTTTAATGATAAAAGATATATTATTTAATATTTAATAATAATAATAATACTAATAGAAGTAATAATAATACTAACTTAATAGTTAGTGATATTTATTCGGTTATTGTTCTTTCTTTTTTTGGTCGAAATAAAGGAAAGGAAAAGAAAAAGAAAAAGAAAAAGAAAATATTTTGCATTATCAATAAAGGTATGATGCAAGAAATGAGTTCTCATTGAGTAACATGTTGATATTGTCGATGAGTTGGTTCGACAGTTGTATGTCTCGTTTTACTTGAACACAAGCTCTGTGGAAAGATGGATTCGTATTTGGTAGATTCTGAATATCATCTTCTGTAATGATACTATGTCCTGAAAGATCGCCATCATATATCAGTAACCTTTCTGGCTCGAAGTGATTAATTTTTTCAGGATGAAAAAAGAAATGATTAAATCGAAGATTCAGTGTACCCCTGCAAGATGGACATGTGCATTTAAACCCTTTCATATTTTCTAGAGGATACTCAAGGAATTTGCGAGAAAGTTCACACAACAGCCTATCACGAGGAACTGCTTCGCCGAATGCACGACCATTCAGAATGTGATAACTCAATTGAACTACTTGTCTAGCTTCTTTAGCAATGACATCGAGTATTTTCAGATTGCTTTCAAAAAACACAAAAAAGCTATTGGCCCTTTCAAGCAAACTACACTTTGAATGGATCGATTCACATCCTGGTACAAGAATGAAAATAGATGTTAGGCTCCGTAACTCACATAGTTCTCTCATGAATTGCCCATTCAAAAATTCCGACAAACAGTGACTTGGGATGTTGCTTGTTCGCACCAAACTTGTAGTATTATCGATTTCTGATGAAAGATAAATAATCAGATTAACCAAACCTTTGAGAGAATTCGTAATACAACTGAAAAGACTATCTTTCATGCATGAAATATAGTCTTCAGTCCGCAACAAATTGCCTTTTTCAAACCCTTCAATTGTTAAGTGTGTCAGAGTGTCTGCGCGGGTTTTGATCCCTTCAACCAATTCCATTATCACCGCTGGTGAGTTCAAGACTAGATTCTTAATCCTGATATTCTTAAGCTTCAACGACTTTTGGCAAATCAATCGAATGTATTTCATTTCAACTAAAGACATTTCATTTCGATCAAACTGGAAAGATTCTAAACAGTTGACCTGTTTCGCTGCAATTCCTCGAAGGAAACTTCTGACAGATTGGTTAACGCGAGTGAGCATATTGTCTCTAATAGTCTCGGCGAACGTACACGAGAAGCTTATTGATTTTAAGTCATCGAATGGGATAATTTTTTGGGTAATGAATTGGACCATATGTATCAATGCAGACTCATCTTTCTGAGACTCGATAAACAATCCAAAATGTTCTATTCTCTGCCAGAAACGCTCCGGTAAATTATCAAATTCGATTGCGTTGCGGATGTTGATCGTATCAAATTGCAATTCGATAGATTTTGGTCCTCTCTCCAGTTTCCCTAGTTCACGGAACAATCCTTTAAGCCAAACGTCAGCAAACTCTCCGTATGTCTTATCTTCGATTATAATGTGTTCTATATTATCATTCATTGCTCCATGAAACTCATAAAGTTCGTGCGGTGTCAAAGTTAACGAGCGTTCGTCATTGCTGAAACTGATAACTAAAGTTTTTGCTCCTTCAATAAGGAAATTATAAACAATGTTCTTCATGACGGACGAATTATCAATGTAAGTGATTACTCAAGTTGGATACTCGGGAGATCCGTGGCTTATTTTGGTGACACTTCAAAAAAGCTAGAAAAAAAAGTTAATAATTTTACTCATTACATCGATATTTAAATGCGGGTCTTTTACTTTTTAAAACAGGTACAAATTAATTTTGAAGCAAATCTTGAAAAGTAAGGAATAAGTCATTGTAGAAATAGATCAACTATTTCCAATATTAAGTAGATATATTTTTGTATAAGAAAAAAAAGGAAGTACTAGTTAAAATATTTTGGAAAACAGTATTATTATTTACTGACTAACTAATGAGTAAGTTTAAAGAATAATTCATTTTCAGAATATTGTTTTCATCATTTTCAGGTAAGATTTCAAGTTTAAAATATTGTAAATAAATTCCAAACGTCCTGGTTCAGTTTTCTTAAAGGAACTCTTAGCTCGGTTGCCTTTGAAATGAGTTTCTGTGCCCATTGTGGTTCTTTACTTACTCATCGAGCGCTGAAAGATGATGAGTTTGTGGTCGTCGTTGAGTGCTACGGATGGTTTTGTTTTAATTACTCCGAAAAACATGTTGTCGGAAAGTTTATCCCAGGTTTCAATGAATTAAATACAGATAATAGAGATTGTGTAAATGCTTTCTTAACAAGCTTTACAAAAGAACATAGAATGAGACTCTTTAAGCGTTATTTCTCTTTACTTGAGGAAACCATTAAGACTTGTATAAACACTCTGTCTTCAATTTATGAAAATGAAAACGACAACAACAATCATCCAGGTCTTCCAGAAGAAGGGTTTTCAGAAATAAGTCTTGATGATGAAGAGGGAAAAAGTGATCATGAAGATGAAGAGAGAATTGAAATTGACTCTGTATTTAGCTCATCGCATATACCCGTCCCATTAGCATTTAACGCTTGTGGACCAAATATAGTACCAGATGAAATTTGGGTAGCTATTAATACAATGGTTTTATTAGTTTTCGGAGAAACAGAATTAGATTCCCTTCCAGATGAAGCGGAAAAGGTATTGAGATGCTTGAACACAGTCGAATCAACTGACTTTGAAGAGATTGCTTATTATCAGTTAAGAAATCTCTATTCCCTATATAAAGCGGATGTACATCCAAATTAATAATAGAAAAAGAACAAAACTTGAAACATTAAAAGGAAATCAAATTAATAATGTATATACTGGGATAATCATATATTTTAATTTAGTTTAAATTAATAATAATAATAATAATAATAATAATAATAAAGAATCAGAAAGAAGATTGATAGTAATGACCTTAACAAGCATTGTAATTGTTGTATTTGATATCTGGATGTTTTACAAAACGTATTCTCTTGTTAATTACATTGTAAAAAAATTTGATTCATATAAAGATGAAAATGCTGAACCTATTGCCGTTGGTAATTTGGATTCTGAGGTCTATGAAATAATTTCTTCAGACCCAAAGTCAGAAACATTCACGTGTTACGTTTTTTATGAAGAAATAACTGGTCCAGTGTTCTTGTGATTTGTTTTAATTTGAGACCTATAGTAAAAATATAATATTTTTTTTTTCTATATTATATTTTCAACTTAGAAGAAAACAATATTGAGAATATATTTCCTCGATAGAGTATTATTAACTATAACTAAGTTTAAATGGAAACCCTTTCTCTATATGTTTTCTTCTTCTTATTATTATTATTATGTCTATTTAAAATTTGTAATGGGTAAAGCAGAATACTTGAACGCCATGAAGAGATGTCTTATTAGGGTCTAATTATAACTAAGTTTAAATGGAAACCCTTTCTCTATATTTTATTATTATTATTATTATTATTATTATTATGTCTATTTAAAATTTATAATGGGCAAAGCAGAATGCTTGAACGCCATGAAGAGAGGTCTTCTTAGGTTCTAAGAATTCATCTAAATGAGAAATTATTAGATGAGATGACCTATGTGCACGCTTGACATTTCCTTGCAAATCAATCTCTCTAACGAAGACGTGTTGCTCATCTTCATAATCCAATTGCGGGTTCACCATCGTTAGGTTTTGGAAAAACAAAATATCGAAATTAATTCCAAAGTGTTTAATGTGTATGCACTCATATGACGCTTCCTTGATATATCCTACCGCAATTTCTTTCGCATGTAAAAGATTTTTAATTTGCATTTCCCTATTTATAAGGGAATTTTTAGGTGTAAAGGGAAGTACTCTTTTTTCTTGGGGTGTTGGGTCTATTCCATTTAGCATATGAAATGGATTATAAGGAGCTTCATCAAGAGTTATCGCGGAGGCATTTTCGACAACCTTGTCAACGTTATGAATTGCTAAATTTATAAGGACAGCAAGCAATGCAAAAGTCAATGTGAAGACTGATCTTTTAATACTTTGTTTATTATTCTTTAAGGTAGCTGCAACCTTTTTCATTGTCTCCGTCACCTTTATAGGTCCGAACTCTAGATCCGAATTGATTCGTTCGTGATAGTATTTCTCATACATAGCCTTCCAAGTGTTAAAGTGATTTTAAAGAAGGGAGTATGACATTTTATATATCCAGTCCAACAATTGGAACGAAGTGCTTTTCGTTTGGTGCTTTGAATATTTCTCTGCCTCCGCGTTTTTTATAGAGGGACAGAAGAGGTGTTTTTCTCAAGGAAGGGTTCCAGAACAAGAGGTTAAAAATCTCTTCTTGGGTAAGTGAAGATTGGGCTTTAACATAAAGCATTTCAATATTGAAAATATTAGTTTCAGGGAGTTTCAGATTCGTGTTCATCTTTACTTTAAAAGCTTCTTTTTAATTTAGAAATCAAGGATAATTTTATATTTTGCAGCTGTCTTAGTTGTTGGATTTCGGCGCTTGATGATTAGGAAATATACACAGATAACAGCTGGGATTAATGCAAGGAGTGAACCGCAAACAGAAATCACTACAACGTATTTCTTAAAGAAAGCTCCGATAGAGCTATCATCGTCACTCTCGAAGTCATCATCCCCGAGATCATCATCTTCAGAATTGAAAGTGAAAGATTTGGAATACGAAATATACAGAACATCAGTGTCAGGGTCAATTGAGCTTTCTGCGAGAGCACGGCGAGTGCTATTGCTGTAGTCACATTGTTGAACTGTTCCAGTGACTCTGAGAGTCATTTGTACATAACCTTGTGAGTTGTCCGTAAACCAGGTTACTGGGTTGAAAAGAAAGAAATCAGAGTTATTTGAATCTTCTTCATCTTCCATGGTACCTTCCTCTTGGCACTCTAGTGGCATCGTTTCGGTGATCCAAGTCTCGCTGTGATAAGTGTTGGTTCTTCCTTCGTCAATATCGAAGAACTTTTCACACTTGTTTGATTCAGCTGTAGAATCATACCAAGTGCAGAAACGAGGATCCTTAAAGTACGGGGTATAGGAATAATGCATAAAAGTGTTCTTGTCTGATACAGAGAAAGTGTAAGAAGTAATGAGGGCTCCTGTAAGGGGGTTTCTCAGCTCAGCAACAACAGTTTTGATCATGAGAGAAAGATCTTCTGTAAAATCAAAAGGAGTAGAGGCAGTTTGTCCTACTCTTAGACGGACGATGAAGTCATCGTTCATACTAAGAGTACTTGTATTACTCCAGTCAACTGGAACGCCATTAAAAAAGTTTTTAGCATTCAGATCCACCTCAAAGTAGTCGTTGACATTGACGAGGGTAGTTGTAGTAACTGGGTCGCAAAGTTCCGCATCCCATTCTGTATAATCAATCCCTAGATTGAGGGCGCTGCTAGTATATGTTGCGACTAGACCTCCGTCTAGGAGTTGCTGAACCTGAAACCCGTAAAGAAATCTAGTCGTATTACGCTCGAATGCACATTGCCCGTCTGTAGTTTCATAGGTAGGTTCGTAGACTGATGAAACGAAGTAGAACAAGCACTCTGTATAATCATCCGATGTGTTGCTGTCGCCATCACCTGCTGGGTCTTCAAAAGTGTTACAAGAATAAGTTGGTACAGTACCAGTGCTTCCATCGTTCCAGATCATCGTGTTATAGTCAGAGGATTCGCCGAGAGTTGGAATGCTGATGGAGTTAAAGTCAATCCCGTAGATCGAAGGAAATGTTGCCTTCAGGGTGACCTGGATTCTACTGTATGGTGTTGGGTAAGTGTAGAGATCTGTTGCGCGTTCAGGTTCAACATCTTCGACTTCAACGTTGAAGTTAGTGACGTATTCAGAAGTTACTGTGTCTGTTACATCTTTCGCCATCGTAACTGTAAAATTTTGAACATTCAGCTCACGATTGAAGTACAAGCAGTTTGTGTTATCCTCGGTGCTGTCAGTATTTGAATAGTCTCGAGGGAAAACCAGCATAAATGAGAAGACAAGATTAGATCCAACAGTATCGACTGATCTGCTGCACGTCTCGTATTGACTTTGGTCAATTTTGATGTGGTACTCTCGACCATCAGTGGAAGCTGCATCTTCCGACCCAATACTGAGCATATCAAGATCACACTTTGTGTCAGAATTTACATACCAGTATGCATTTCCTGAGTTGAATAGGTCGTTCAGGGCGATACAGCCCTCTCCATCACTTTCAGAAGACTTTGTCTGTGAAATATTCCGAACATTCAGTCCTATGTCAATATAAAAGTCAGTTCCTTCGTTTTTGTCAGTAGCTGTCACAGAGTCAGCAACAATTAGGTAAGGGTAGTCATTAATATCTGACTCTGGGACTACAGCGCCATTGTCGGACATATCATACATAATACTAAAGGCAGACCCTTCAACAACCAGATCGTTAAATGCAAAGTAAATCTCAGAGGTAGTCGCAATTTCATCACGAGTTAGTTTATAGTTGATTTCTGGCATACAGTAGCGAGATCCTACATCACCGTATTTAGCCATTGAAATCTTTTTGCTTGTAGAGTCATCAGGGGATCCATAAAACACAAAGGAATCCTCACAGTTTATTGGAGTAGTATCATCATCTGAGAAGATAATCACATTGTATCCAAATGCTGAACGAAACGTATTCTCATACTTAACAACGTATTGGAAGGGAAGTGAAGTATTTGTATCTGTCGATGCGTCTTGAAAGTTTACAAGTGTGTAATTACCCGAATAACTGACTTTAGGATACTCAAACTGAACAATCGTTTTTCCAGTGAATGGGTGCGAAGTGTCAATATGGCAACATGTGTCGCCTGCTTCACACTCGCAAATTGGATCATTCAATGAATCATTATCTGCGCGTGTCAAAACAGCACACAGAGCCAATACTAGAATCAACGAGCGCAAAAACATGATCCTAAAAATAACCACACATTGGAAATTGAACCAGTTTTTTTATATATGAGCATCGAGGGAGATCTGATGGGGACTAACGGCAATTGATATTATTATTGGTAGTAGTAGTATTAGTAGTATTATTATTAGTATTATTATTATTATGATTCAAAAGAACTCAACGAGTGAACCAAGGAATTGTGGTCTGGTGTCAGGGATTGAATTGAAGATCCATGATGCATAAAATTCAAGTAGCTGTCAATCATTTCTCTCGTATGTTGAACATTGCAGTCCAGACCTCTAATGCGGTGTGCTTTACAAAAGTAAAGAACATCATCTTCGGTCTTTATGAGCTGAGTACCTCCTCTTTTATTGACTGAAACAGAGCATTTGCAATAATAGCATGTACTTTGCATAACTAAAAGAGACTTCATGTGTTGAGCCTTGCATCCCGAGCAATACTGCACAGCTCTGCTATGTACGTATGTAACAATAGTATTACAGAATCGACACCTGCTATACTTTATACCAGCAAATGTCACAAGCCCGGACTGGTGATCCGAGTTGATAGACTTTAGAGCATTATGACATTTTAAGCAACAAAGTTCATCTGTCGAAAGGTCTTTGTATGCGTCTGTCATACCAATCGCACGACTGACATCGACGAATGACCTAACCGGGGATTTAGTGCACTTTTGGCTAGTACAAACAAACATCTTCCACGTGGTAATCAATACCTTTGTTTGTTGGCAATAAAATAGTTTAGAGATCCAGTCATCGGGATGGAGAGCTAACTGAGGGTCAATTTTATGTTTCAGAGACCTTGAACTTAAAACTTCATAATCATTTACACTCCACCTAATAAACTTTCCACCATCAATTATCCATTCTGTTGGATATCCGTTTACAAGGACAGTATATGGCCTTTTGTCTAAAAACTCCTTCCGATAACACAGAACGCACTTTTCTAGTCCATAGTAGTGCATAGATTGTCCGCTCTGTGGGATCTTTAAGTCAACGACGCAAGCACAGTTCTTGTCATTAATACAGGTGCCGTCACAAACAGCTAAGAGCCTGTCTTCGTCTCTTTTTTGGACGATGATGTTCATTCCCTTTTCTTTTATTAGATAATATAGGAGCTTTTAATATGTTCCGTTCCGGGATCTGAGCTGAAATGATACCAATAATAATGATATAATTCTGCTCGAATAATAAGCAATTTAAATTCAAGTCATTTTTAAAGAAGGTAGAGACTAAGCCATTATATGCAACTGTTGCCTGAAATTGTTTTTCATTACAAGTTGTTACTGAGATCGTTTTAACCTCCTCATGCTTAGTAAACCTGTAATGATGTATATGACCATAAAGTGTAAATGATGATAGTTTAAGTTCACACATTGCTTCCAAAATGACTTCCTGGTTAAAAGGTTGTAATGGTGCTCTAAGAATTTGATAATAATTTCGAAACTTGGAGACAAGTTGGGGCCGACGCTCTTTAACTGCAAGATAAAGTTGTGCCTTCAGACGAGCGTTTGCGGTTAAGAGTGGATGCTCCTTGATCAATTCCAAAGTTGGTCCTATATCAAAGATCCTGGCGTAAAGCGATGGTTCGAGGACTCCTGAGTGATGTGTTATCATCCGTTGCTCATCTGAATCTAGAGCATGTTCATAGTTTCTTAAAATATGGGCAATAAGGTAAGGTTTTGAGTCGATTGACAAGCAAGTTGACAAACTAATAATTTCTGATAGTTCGAGAAACGGCGCGACGTAGAAAAGTATTTCAATCATAGCACTTAATCTAATGACCCGACTCCACACCATGTTATATATAGCGTATTTTAAATGGGCAAATGAGCAAAAAACTCATTTTTTTTTAAATTTAATAAAAAGAAAAAGGGTTAATTAGAATGTTTATTTTGCTCACAGAGAATTAAAGATTTATGAGCATTATAGAATTGATACTTGAACATTTAAGTAATTGTTTGGCTGTTTTGCGTCTAAAAACATACATGACATCATCTACAAGACGCTCCATGAGAGGACATACTGATGTTATCAAGGAAGAGAACTTAGAGTACCTAATGACTACACAGAATTCGGTTATTTACATTAACTATAAAGATAGAAAGGTTCTTAAAGTCTATAGAAAGAAGAAGCTTTATTCTGAAAGCAAAAGCTCAGCTGCAGAAAGTTCATTAAACAGAGAAATTGATGCATACGATAAAGTCAACAAGATTGAGATCTTACAAGACTTTATCCCCGAGATTTTTTCAGTAGGGAATAACTTCATCTTGATGGAATATACCGGAAAGGATGGGATAGAACTTATAAATGATAGGGAACTGACCCTCCGAATGTGGTACCTTTTTGTCTCACAAATTTCATCAGTAGTAACATTTCTAACAGACAATAATCTTGCCCATGGTGACATCAAACCTGAGAACATAACATTTGATCTCCGTACCAAAAGCTGGAAGTTAATTGACTTTGGATTCTGCAAAAATGTAACCGATAGAAATGCGGTCACATTTTTAGGTACTTACCCTTACACGGCACCGTTTGTTGGAAACAAAATGGAACTCCATAAATTTGCAGAAACAAATGAGAATCTCACTGTAGGTGCGGCAAATGAATACTATTCCTTTGCCATCACGGCACTTTCACTCTTCGGTGTCCATCTGGATACCCCTTCTGACACAAGAAACATTTTCCTCTGTGTCAGAAGTATTTTTCAAATCGCTGCTTGTGACCAGCTTCCGCTTCTTCAATCTATCGCTAAAGTATGTGCTAGTAGCTTAGATCCGAATTACAAAAACCTTATGTGGATGCCGATTAACGGCCATTGTATTTACGTAGACTTCGATCCGTCTGAATCTGAATCTGTTCAAAGTCGTGATCTTTCTCTTGCATGGAAATGTATGCTTGAATCTGTTCCAATAACTGAGTTTGGAGATGCTGAGTTGGTAAGAACAAAGGACCTCGTAAAGAAGAACAAATTACCTATCACCTTGTCATTCATCTACGAAAACTCTTGTGTTCCATCTGAGAGACATCTTACCCTACAAAGAGCTGAGGAGGAAGAAGGCGCAAGTGATAAACCATATTTGGAAACTAAGAAAACAGAGGGTGAAGTGCATGAAAAGGAAGAATGATTGAATTTGTCTTCGATGTAACAAAAGCTATGAATAACAAGATTTTACCTTCTTCTCCTTTAGTTGATATTCACGAAGGGATGATATTTTATGAGCTAGTGATAATGGAATCAATGAGTCGACGAGCGATCTCAAGAATACCATTCCATCCAAAAAGGGGTATGAAAACTTTCAATATAAAATTATGGAATTTCTTAGAAAAGGTACCATCCGAAGCGAGGGAACATACTACTAATCCTTGCTATGGAAGATACAGGGCTCTTCCTTTAGAAGTTCATGTCTACAAAGTCATGCAAGATAGGGAAACAGTCATCGACCCAACTGAGGCAAAACTGTCAATCATTGGCTATGCCCGTTACATCCAACCTAACACATCTCAGGTCCAAGATGTTCCTGTTTGCATTATTGATACAAATGCTGCTGACGATAACTTACCAGCATGTATTCATAATTATAAAGTACATGGTCCAATACCTCTCCAACCTCAAAAGGAAATCAAACTCGAGCCAGATGTAATGTTTTCACAGTGGTGGTTGGAACAGCGCCGGTTTTATGGGACGCAAAATATTACTGTAGATTCTTGTGCTCATAGAGACAACCTAACAGTTATGATCAACGACTTTCTCCTGCATTTCAAAAACGATGCTAATTGCCCAAAGACTCTTCCACGCTTGTTGGCAAATTTTGGGCTTATTATGCGTAATAAAAGGCTTCGCTATAAGACAGATTATGAATTTGCTAATAACAAACTCTCTGACACTGGTGATTACCTTATCGAATTAACGACTAAAGGTGATTGTGAAGATTTTGCGCATTTTTATAACCGTAACATGCGCGTACTTATGGGAATCTTTCCGTTTGTACTAACTACTGAGGAGGAAAGGCAATCAAGACTTTTCAAATTACTAACAATTTTTGCAGAAAACTACATACCTTACACTTACATCTGTAATGTAGAAATTAATCAACAACGACAGTTCCATTGTACAATGTTGTTGGTACCGAAGGTAAATCAAGAGAATACACGAACTATTAGTTTTGAGGTAACCTCCCCTTCCATGACAGTTTGTTTGCCAAATGAAATCTTTAGTAAATGGCACAAAAAGCAATACTTCCTTTTAGATCAATTTTTTATTTATCGAATGAATAATGATCATTCTAATCCTGAGAATCCTATAGTTCAAACTGACTTTTCCAAAATTTCCTTTGCGTCGTTGAACAATCCAATTGATTATTAATTCCATCCGCTACCGCTCAGTTGCTTAGGGATCTCTCATAGACCTTTTTACTTTAAAAAAAAAGTTATTGAATTTTTATTGATGAATGAGGTAGAATATTACTTAGTCCGTCAAAAAAGACCCTGACAACTTAAAAAAATATATACTTTTCCTTTTCTGTTCTCCATTATTCTTATTCTTATTCTTATTCTTATTATTGAAAATAATAATTTTGTAAAAAGTATTAATGAAGTCACTTATTATTAAGCACCTTCTAGCTTTTTACAAACTAAAAATGCTACGCGAAGGATGTTTTGACCACCTGCGATGTTAAATGCATCGAAATGATTAATAATGGGGTTTTGTTTAGACTTCTTGTTGAAGTATATCAATAAGCGGCCGTAAAAGAAAGACCCAATATATTTTTTCACCATTACAATCGAGTGGTGATACATTGCCTGTTCAAGAATTGTAGCGTCTATGTATTTCTTGTTCAAACGATTCGACTCATAATCCAGTTTAGCGTTGACGCAGCCTTGAGCAACGTAAATAGGGTTAAAGAGATCACCAAGGTCTTTGAAGATGAAAAAGTCTTTTGTGATGTCTCGCAGATGTTCTTCAAAAACCTTCAAGGCGTCGCTTTCCTCTGTCAAATATCTCCAAAACCCCTCCACGAATGTCTTAATACGCTCTTCATTAGATACTAAGAGTTTTGCTTTCTTATGTCGCACACCACAATCATCCTTTTGATGAGCTTCTATTTCCCTACGCCTCTTCTTTAGACAGATGATAGCACTCATATTGATTGTGAGTTGGGGTTTTGCTGACCACTGGATAGAAAGAGAATCGGTGTCCTGGACCTGTGATGATTTATCTTAGGGTTTCTTATCGAAGTCGTAAGGAACTACACTAGTTGAGATACTAGACATTTTAATACCATAAACTCTATGGATTAAGTCCCGCAGCATTTCCGACCGACTTTGGGAAGGCCATAAACTGTGTGAAGCAGTAGACCATATTAGCTCATTGCGTTTGCTAGAGAAAACTATAACAGCTTCTTGGAAATTTTGTCGAATTGAACCTGAAAATTGCAAGAGTTCTAAGGGGGTCAATATTTTTCCAGAAGAAAGGTTAATATTCACTAACCTTTTCTTAACACTTTCATCATTCACAACAAAAAGAACACTTTTTTTTTCAATCAGTTCACTGAGTTCGACGTGATTAGCATGCGTCTGTGAATATTTCTTTGCTCCGTCGTAGAGAACTGAAAGCAAGCCATTAAGAGAATCAGAAGCCTGTATGAAAAGAAGAGCGTCGAAAGATGGAAGAGCGAGGCTTTGGAAGACTAGTTCTGGATCCATATTCTGATGGTTATTCACTAAGAAATAATAATCAAATGGTTGCTTTGAGTTTAGCGCTGAACCTGAAGTAGGGACAGGGAGGTTTTCACGTAAAAAAACGCACTTCCCGGATTTCCTAAGGGCGTTTAAACATTTCATTAAGGACCCTGATGTGAATAGGTGGTAAACATCCTCTTCTCTAATAAAGTTAAGAATAGATGTCATGATAGAAGGTCCTAGTACTATTTCTTCAATCATTCCCACTGAGTACAAAGGTAATATGCTTCTAAACGCCAAGTCTTTCTGCGGTATAGTTAATAATAACTCCAGTAGCTTTTCCTCGGTCCATCTTTGGGCAAGGAAAACTTTTACGTCCGAATTACTCATTCCGAGCGTCAATTCAAGTTTTTGAGTAATGGAGAAGACTTGGTTATAGTCATCAATATTATTATAGAGACGGACGATGGGGTGATTGGAGTCAGCCTCAGAGTTTGTACCAAACCTGCGTTTTAAAAAACGTTTGTACTCATCGTCGTCCGCATCACGTTTAACTAACTTGACCAGTCTAGAAGTTTGTCGACCTGATGTCACGTAGATACCGTCAAAGAGTCGTGCTACTTGGTCTACTGTCTGTCTTCGACCATTTTCCATAAGTGGCTTTCTAATAAAATCAATTCCACCCTTTGTAATCAGGTTATCATTTAACTGTCTTTTTGACATGTTTCTTTAAGTTTTGTATGACCTTCTGAATTCCTCAGTTCAATGGGTGTTTTTGCTTTAAGTATAATGTGAATAATATATTTTTTTTTAAATCAGAAATTATTCAATGAAGGATAGTGAGTTTTCTTATTATTAACCAGTACTCCTTTAACTTGTTTCCCCTTGTAATCAAGAGGGCGATTTCAATTGAGCATCACTAGTTGTTCTATATTAATCGTTATTCCTTTTCAATGCTCTTCCTTTGCATATCATTAAAATGAGAAATTTAATTAAAGGTTCTGAGATTTCTTTTCTCATTCATTTTTCAAATAACACTAGAATTATGTTATAATGTGATTTAAAATAATGGTTGAAAATAATTCTTTTAATTATTATCCTATTTAAAATGAAGTTCTATTATTATTATTATTATTATTATTATTATTATTATTATTATTATTCTAGTTAATACTGAGATTGTACATGAAATATTCTAGTACTTTATTATGTTTGTTGAAATGAAGTAAAATAATGAATATTAATATTACTGATTAAAGGTATCTTGGTTTTAAATAGGAAAGTTTTTACATATAAACATTCCTTAGACTTAAGATTCTATCTATGACATATTATTAGTATAGCGTAAGTAATATAATCGAAGGAGCAGAACTGTGATTACAATCAAGAGTACAGACACAATTAAGATACTAATTGCGAATGAGTCTCCTGAGATGACAGCGTCTGCAAATGATGAAAAAGATGGGAAACTAGTTTCTGGAGAAGTTGGAGCAGAAGTAGGAGATGACGTTTCTGACATATCTTCTTCAGAAGAAGAATATAATGGTGTAGATCTTGTTTCAATCATAGAACAATATTTTACTTCCTTTGTGAAAGTTATAGAAAAGCTGTCTGTGTAACTGATCATATTTTCATCATCTTCTTCGCTGATGAAGAAAGAACATGATTTGGTTAGAGTGTTATAAAGAAAGCTTCTGCATTCAAAGAATGAATCACAATAATATGAACAGCCACCAAGACTTTCACCGACGTAGATAGTGTCAGAGAGTCCTTGGTCAGTTGTACTACGCAATGCTGTTGAAGAACGTGAGAAGTATTCGCATGTTGTATCATCGAGCACGTGAATAGCATGGCATGATGGAGGTTTTATGAAAAGGGTAGTATCAATATTTACACTGGTCCCCTCGTCGTCAGTGAAGTCAATTTCCACTGCACCTATAGAGGCAAATTGTAAACACGACGTACTACTTGAGTAATAAGAAAATGCAATACAACGCGTCGACATATCGCATGCGAGTTTGCACTTGTAAGGACTGTAATTGTAGAGAGTGTCCAATTTGACCATGTTGTCAGATCGAGGACGAAAGCCAGGTAATTCTGCGTAAGAGCATGTTGTCTGATTTTCTGGAGTCTGGTCAGTGTCATTAGAAAATGTAGGAATTTCGAATGGATTAGTTGTTGGGGCTAACGACGGGGAGTATGTTGGACTCAGTGTCGGGGAGTCTGTGAAATAAGGTGTTGATGGGAACTGAGGGCTAGTGTAGTTGATTTCGTAACAGATTGCGTTTTTTACATAGAAGCCCCACTCCAGGTTAGTCTCCAGAGGAAGGTCTCTTTGGTTGGAAAATAAACAAGTTGTATTCAGTGTTTCTGCATCAAAGTCTTGAAGTCCAGTTCCTGTGCAATTTTCAACAGAAGCAGTGCAGTCGATTAAACAGGCTTGCATAGCGTAAGAAGAGTCATTTGTGAAGTTGTATGCCTCTTTAACCAAAGCTAGATAATCTGGTTCTAATATAGTAGTATCGAGTACAATATCTTCTGCTGACGAATTGTACGGAAGATAGGAATAGGAACATTCTTCAAACTGATGAAGAGGGGATGCTGTTGGTTGGGAAGTCAGTTGGTCGTAAGAGTCATCTGTAGAATTGCAACGACCTTTTAAATAGGTCTGTAGGTAACCCCCCTCATTAATGTTATATTCTACAGTGTTCGGGTCATCGAGGACTGTCATTCTAAGCCGTGTGCACCTCAAGGTGTTTGAATTGAACATAATTGCGCCGCATGAAGTGTCAAGATCGCACCAGAGTTTACATTGGTTCAGTTCATAGAAATTTGTGACTATATCTGACTCCAGAATCTTCCCGTCAGAATTAGAATATGCTATTCCAGGATACAAGTTGAATCTACAATTGAGAATAGATTCGTCTACAGTTGGTCTCTGAGTCGGTGCTGCTGTCGGTGTTGGACTGTTTGTTGGTGTTGGAAAGGTCGGTGCAAATGTAATATCTGTCGAGTTCGAGTTGGGACTACAGGGAAGCATTTTAGCCCAAGTAGTACGTTTATAAAGATTCTGTAAGGTATTTTCTTCAATTACACCCTCAATTCCCATTATCGATTCTGCTTCTTCTGTTAATGCTGTGAAGAGTAAGCACTTTTGAGATTCAGGGCTATCGACGTTATAGATCGTTGAAATGAACCTACATTCCGGATTGACCTGGCACGATTCATAACAGGATGAGACTAAGATTTCGCTTACTGAAGAATAGTCTTCTTCTGCAAAAACCATAAAGGGATTTTGAACCTCAAAGTACTGATAAGAGGACGTTGGGATGTAATTTTCTGAAAACACCTGAAAGGTGCATGTTGATGAACCAGCTTCTTCCCCCGAGGTCGGTGCTTTCGTTGGAGACTTCGTTGGAGACGTTGTCGGAGAGCCAGTAGGAGATGATGTCGGAGAGCCAGTAAGAGAGGTAGTAGGAGAGCTGGTTGGAGAACTAGTAGGAGATGTAGTAGGAGAGCTGGTTGGAGAACTCGTTGGAGAGCTTGTCGGAGAGCTTGTCGGAGAGCTTGTAGGACTGAGTGTTGGAGAATATGTAGGAGATTCTGATGGACTCTCTGATGGACTCTCTGATGGTTGTAGAGTAGGGAAACTCGTCGTTGGATATGGAACCGGTGGATCTGTTGGCCGATGTGTAGGCTCGAAGGTCGGTGTAAGCGTCGGTGTAAGTGTTGGATTGGCTGTTGGAGAGTTTGTAGGAGCCTCTGTTGGAGAGTTTGTAGGAGCCTCTGTTGGAGAGCTCGTAGGACTGAGTGTCGGAGAGCTCGTAGGGGTGTCAGTTGGAGAGCTCGTAGGACTGAGTGTCGGAGAGCTCGTAGGGGTGACAGTTGGACTTTCTGTAGGTAGATCTGTAGGAAAATAAGTCGGGAATGCGGTCGGGGAGAGAGTATCGCAAGGTATCTTCTTCATGTAATTGACCGCGTATAGGTAAGTTTTACCTAAAACTAAATCGGCAAGTGTTGTATCTGAAATATGATTAGAATCCCAAGTAATTCCATCACAATAGGCAGTAGACTCTTCACCAATGTCTACGTGATAAAATAAGGAAATGCATGTCGTAGACGTTTTACAGATTTGAATACATTCGTTTTTGATCTCGTCTTCATCAGTGATATCAGAAATAGCAAATCTGAAATCATAGTCGACAAAGCCTGGATACTCTTCAATTTGAGAGTAATTCGATACGAAAAAGCTGCAACCCTCACCTGAAATTCTTTCTGGTAAAATTGGTGCACGAGTAGGATTTAGTGTTGGTGCAAGTGTAACGATTGGTGAGCATGGGAAATTTTTCATTCGTAAGTCTCCACCAAGAGAGCTGACCGAATTCTGTGTATTATCCCAAAGTGTGTAGCCCATGCAATACGAAGTGTCATTAGAGAGCTCGACAAAATCACACTGAGTTGACAATGAGCAAGCCGACTCACAATCAGACGCTTCAAGTCCTCCTCCAACGAAAACGACTAAAGGATCCATGAGTAAGTTGTTAGAATCAGCACTACTGTACGAACAGTTGCCACTCCTGGCTTTTTCCGAGACACATGGAAAGAGCTTCACGTGTACTTTGTGACCACTTCGCGCTGAGGAAGGGCTAATGTCTTCAATGTAATCATAGAGGCTTCCTGAGATGGCTTTGCCAAGTAGCACGCAACGGTAATATGATTTTGTCTCATCAAAGTAAGAGTAAACACCGAAACAGCCTGAGTCATTGATACATGTATTGATGCAGATACTTCTATCACTGTCTCGCATGTAAATAATTCTTGAGAACACTTGAAGAAAATCACCGACGTAAGATTCCGAAAATGTTGCCACCTTGCAAGAGCTTCCTTCCATCATGTCTTCATCGTATAGTGTCGGGCTGAAGGTCCCGCCAGCAGCTGTTGTTGTTGGTGAGGAAGTTACGTACTCGAGAGAACCCTTTTGATCGTTTGGTAGCTGCGAAGTTGGTTTCGGGGTAGTTGGGCGAACTGTAGGATACTGCGTGGGGCTCGTAGGTGCCTTCGTAGGCGCACTTGAGGTCGGGTGAACTGTTGTAGGCTCCTTCGTAGGGAATTTCGTAGGCGCTTTCGTTGGCGCAGCAGAGTACCAAAAACGAACAGGGGCTTGCGTTGGTGCAGGACCTTCTTGATCATCTTCCATGTAGTCTCCAAAAGCATCAGCACCAAGATCACATTCTTGAATTGCCATAGCTTCCTTCACACAATCGTATGGCGTTTTGCACGGCCCTTCGCTCTGTTTATCAGAGGTACAAAACCCCGTAGAGGTATCACAGAATGGCAAAATACCAGTAGGAATCCAGTTACCATTGCAATGATGGTGACAGCTACACTCCACTTCATATACACAAGTATTAAATCTAGTGCAAATTCCAGCTTCACTGCTTGTACAATCGCTCGAAGAGGAGCAATACTCGGGGTTGTATTCCTCTGCTTTGCTCATGACTTTGATATAGGTGTCCAAGAGATGTAAACCTTTAGGGTGGTCGATCCACGAATTGCATTCAGTGAAGCAGGTCACATTCCGGGACCCACTGTCTAGATTTGGATCTCTGACGAGTTCACCGGCGCTATTTCTTTGGACTAGGTAGTTCCATTGGTACTGCACAAATTTCGAATGTGGAGGGCAAACTGAAAATAACGTTTGAGCTGTGCTGAAAGGAGTCTCATCATAAACCTTGTCATACTTTTCATAGGCACTATCAGAAGCTGAAATAGGATGGGAAACGACACGGCGCTTTGGCATTTGATCCTCTGGAATCTCCCTGCTTACTGCTCCGCTCTTACTCGAACACACTTTCGGAAGATACTGAAATGGCGTCACGCATCGATTCATCACACATCTAGCACTGGAATCCAGGAACGAATTACACTGTACATCTGAAATGCACTTAATGTTAAGCCCAGTTGTTCTATGACTTACGTGCTCCAGTAAATTTGAATGACGGTAATCAGATGTGCAAGAAGGTACCTCTTTCCTGCTGTCACTAATGCCATATTTACCTGAGTCATCGAACATCGCGTAAGAAAGGCGCTCAGAACATTGCATACTCTGTACTCCATATTCACTACTTTCACCTATCTCAACCATATCAAAAATAGCATAGAGAAATGCTCCCGTTAGGCCATGTTTAGACGCCAATCCCAAGTTTGAAATCTCAGAACAAGCTGGTGGGTATTTCTTGGATTCTGCAACTGTTTTAAACACGTTGACGATGTTTATAGTATACTGAACAATATCAATTAGGTCACCAATAGGTCCACCAAGATACTTGAGAAAGGTACCAATTTTAGCAACTTTGGCGAGTCTCACAAGAGCTCTTACTGACCGTGACGTTACGCGCTGCAGTGATCCTGCGAGATCTTTTAGAACTCCTAATTTATTGAGTGCTCTCCTAAGACGTCTGTACCTAATGATATTAGGCTCAGGTATTTCAGGTAGATCATCATTAAGTAATGACCAAACCTCATCACTTCGGCGTACTGCAGTTATTTTATCTGGGTCCTCATTGACTGCTTCTTGGAGCAAACGTCCATCGGGTGTGTTGCTGTTGTGCTCACGTAATGGGTTGTTGTCGGGTAATAGCCACTGTATCTCTTTCTCGGAAACAGCCTTTTCAAGGGTTTCTACGAGGTTATTTTCAGGTGCAATATTTTCAACAGTGATACTTGATTTTTGCTTCTGTAGAAGAGACTTTTTCAAAAACAAAAACTCATTCTTTCTTTGAAACTCTTCGAAGGCTACATCGTTGCGAAACTTCCGGGTCTCGAGAACCTCATCTGTGACTATACCAGCATTATTTTTGTCAATCCATTCAGTCAGTTTATTCATTCTCGCTTGCATCGTCTCTATTTCACTCGCCTTTGTCGTAATAGCTTGATTTTGCTGTAGTCCAAGTCCTCTAAGTTTGGTCAATTTACTCTTAAAAAAAGTTCCTCCTTTGTCATTCGAAAGAAAATCAAACAATTCTTCCTTTCGACCTTTGAAAACTTCGTCTAACTCTGCAACTGTCTCTTTAATAAGCTCGCTGTCAAAGGCTTCATAAAAAGTTTTGCTTCTTATCTTTCGTTTATTTATATTTTCCATGACAGCATCGCCTGGGAAGAATTTCTCATTCATGATAAAAAAAAACTTCTGCACAGTCTCGTGTTGGTGAACTAAATCATCTGAGTTCATGGTGAAAAACCTATTCAAATAAGCCTTGTATAGTTTTGTATAGTCTTTAACTTTAAAATTCTCATTAAACAATGCATCGAAGCCGAGATAGTATACAGAATGATCAACATCGAGGACCTTAGATTTCAGCAAATCAAGTTCCTTTTCAAGACGTCGGACACCTGCAGCAGCTTTTTCTCTCTCTGTGTTCCAGTAGTTCCTGATTTCGACGTTGAGGTCGTTCTCTATATCAGTGTCAGCTAAGATCTCAAGTGCATTCGCAGCGTCTTTATCTCTAACTACTTTTTCTATGTCCGGAAGAACAGTCCTAAACGATCTTCGAACATCACTTATTTCTGGGTTCTCAACTAAGGGAACTGGAGCCGCTTCGCCATGAAGGCTAGCCAGTCCATCAATTTCAGAACTTGATGATTCGGATTCCCAAACTGATTGTATACTATTAGAAAGTATAGACGGTTCTAATTCGGTGTAGAGACTTTCAATGTCTAGTACTGCTTGTTGTTGCCTAAGAATTCTTTTCATTTTGGCAATTGATTCCGTGGTCCTTGTGGCTATATTATCGATTATCAGTGGTAAGCGTTCGGTAATGACTTGATCCATTGCTGTGTAAATTGGGTCAATAATTTGTTGAATTCTTTGCTGAAGAGCGATGTTTTGAGCATTTATTTGACCAGCGATTTCAAAAAAGCCGCCACCGATTGAGTTAACCCACTGCATCGGAGTAAACTCTGGTTTTTCCATGAAGGTCATGATGTTCTTTATCCATTCATAAACGAGTAAGGTACCCCTTGTAACGTCTTCAAAGTGCTCCGTGATAGCTTTTGATACTACATACTTGTAGGTTATGAATGCTTGACGGAAGGGTCCCTTTTTCTGATAATATACAGAATTTAGGATAGAATCTTCACCTAAAAGGGACCTGTCATCAATAAAAATGTCGAATTGCGAGGACATAATAGATCTTAGCAATATTTCTAAATCTGAAGAGTTTGATGTCAGCTTTGTTGTGCGCTGCAAGTCAGATAATACATTGTTGTACTTTAATGTGAGGATGTAGTCCCATGCATAGTTGGCAATACTTTTATTTGATGGATTCTTAATAGTGGTGTCGCTACTCTCGAGAGCACTCCATAGTGTCATTAGAAAGCGGGTTAAATCCCTATCTAGACTCGGCCAATAGCCTTGCTCTGCAAATGTTTCCTTTGTAAGTTCTTTTACAATATCCGGAAGAGGGTCTGTAATGTTATCAGTAAATAAGTGCAAATTGATTCGATTCTCCAATTGGAGCCGGAAATACTTACTCTTGACGTATAACCTAGCAAGTTCATCGGCCGTCGTATTGGTTAGTGCTGACATAGATAATGTAACAACATCTCCGAGGAGGAGTACTTCTGTAAGTTCATTCTCAATGACAGGGTCGTATGCATAGGCATTGTTTTCGTATGATTTGTAGTTGACTACTGATAAATTTGTTTCGGTGTATAGATGTTCAAAAAGTGTCGAGAAGGTACTTGCGTTTAAGATATTCTTCTGTACAGCATTTGATGAAATGAGGTCAGCATGATCAAAAAGACCCAGAAAAATAAAACTCATATCCGAAGTAGCCTCTGCTAGTACGTCACCGAACCAAATTCCAGTATTCCCCATGTCCAAGTAGTCGAAAATTGTATCGATAATAATATTTGGGGCGCTTGATATGTCTGTCTCATTTGCTATATTTTGTGTTGAATTTGCAAGGTAATCGTTGGCATATTCCTCTATAGGGTCCATCGATTGAGTCCATCCAAATGCCATAAAGCGAGGTCTACAGTATCCATTGATATCTACACAGACGAAATCTTTACCAGGGATATGGACATCGCACAGCGAGTTATAGAAGGCCAATCGGTCGCAGAAAGATACTGCTGCAGCATGGTGTTCACCGGAAGAGAAGCTTTGTTTTTGTACCGACTCTGGACTCTCAGTGTTGTTTTGGAAGTAACACTTCGTTTCGGTAAAAGTGTGAATAGTTGGCTCACTTCCCAAAGTACTACTAGTATCCTTACATTGAGAGATTAAAAAGCCAGGTGTTCCGTACGTAACCTTTGCTGTAGTTGAAGGGTAGTTTTGGACACTGTATACCTGATGCATTTGAAGTAGATGTTCAACTACCGCAGGGCTTGATTTATCAGGCATCGCGTACTTACCATCCTGCAGTTCTTGATAAGGTCCAATCCACGGATCGAGGTGTTTAGATTTACTGGTATTATGAAATCCAACTGTGTCTATATTCGTGTTGACCTGTATCGCCTGGTTACCGATAAATCCGGAGGGGCACATAAGTTCTAAGCTGCTGCTGGTACTTAATGGTAAGCACCGCCCATCAGCGAGGTATGAATCCGAGGGACACGAGGTCACAGTTTGGCCGCTTGTACCTAGAATGTACCCATTTTTGTAATCACATGTCTCAAATCCTTCGCTCGTTACATCGGGCTTACACGATCTACTGATTTTGTCGAATGTACATCCTGTTAAGCGCTCACAAGCACGCGACTTAACAACTACTGTATCAATGTCCATTTCAGGGCTTAGAGCATGGCCCAATCGCCACGGGACCATCCTAGACACTGCTGAGCAAACAGAAACCCTGCAATAACCTCTATAGTAGTCCCAAAAGCAATGTTCGCTTTCTTCGCAAGCATATCTTGTTGTATAGTCACAAATCTTGTAGTCGACGGTAAGTGTTTCTTCCAAAGCCTTTGGAGGGAATCGATCCTTCATTCTTTCGTCCCAGTTCCATCCATTTCCTGATGCTGTGCTTTTTGAGACATTGTAGAAGTCAGCAGGATCTGAAAAGCTATCTAGACCCTCGACACTTTCTTTAAGACCCGGCATGAAAAAGACCTCTCCGAAGGCTCCCTTTAGCTCGTTTTTAACACTTGCACACTTCTCAAAAGCCGGTAGCCAGGTACAACGATCACCAATACTAGCTTCACAAAAAGCCATCGTCTCCCTTTTATAGCAAGGAAGTTCGATCGTTGAGACGCGGGAAACGTTTCTGTTCTGCCTAATAGTCATGTCGTAATCAGCGATAGGGGCAGGGGGCTCCGAGACAGTATAGACAGTATAAGAAAAGGTCGCCTGGGGGTCAAGATTGTCATAAACATAGTTAGTGTAATCGTATAAAGTTTTTTCCAGAGTATTATAAGACATTTTTTTTCTGAGGCGCCGTTTGACAGTGTAAGGGTAGTTGACCGGAGATGATTTGTAAGAGAAGTCCATGTCATCGGTAATCCAGCAGCGTTCATTCCTCCAGCGAAAGCCTGATCGTATGCAGTATGCATAGTCTCTGATGATCTCAGTATCGGCACAAGCAATAGGTCCTTCAATTTCACCATTCGAATCCCTGTCGTAGACCAACGCCCATCGTCCCGAGGTTGGTTTAATCACAGGGTAGTAATAGTATAATTCATTCATAAAATGGTGGCTGATAAATCTCATCGCAGTGATGTGAGCAAATGCCTGCATTGTGTGATCCATGCAAGCTGGTAGCTTGACTTCTTTATCATCAATTGTAATAGTATTCTGATACGAGTAACTATCTCTGTTAATTGCACCGCCTTGAAGAAGTTTTTTGTTTGCATGAGGCATAATCATGTCGTCTACACTTTCCAGACATTTGTACTGAATCATGTCCCACTTACAGTTTCCCCCCAAAGTAGAACACTCCGATGGGTCTTGTCCAAATGCACAGGGGTACAAGCCCTCGTATAAATCATAAGTTTGGCTACTGCGACAGATTCCGATGTTCTCAACCCATTTACACTCTCTAGCGATCAAACAATTTTCTTTATCACTGAAAATCGAGCACATTTGAGACTTGACATAGATAGAGTCAGCAACACACTGCCTGAGTGCGTCATGCCACTTACAACCAGGGATTTGAGAGCATGTACTTTCCGTTTGGTACTTTACATTGTATTCATAGGTCTGTCTTAAGGAAGGATACTTGCACCTTGCATCAAGTTGATCAGCAATCTTGCCATACTCAATACCATTGGGGAAAGCGATGTTACTAGGTAAGGTCTTATGGGTCTCGATATTTGCGGGCGCACCGCCAATGTCCTTATCAAACTCATAGTCAATATCCCTGTTAGACTCGCGGAGGTTAGGCGGGACAAGTCTCCCGAAAATTCCTTTGAAGCTTTCGTAGTGCTCAATTAGCTCATCCTGGTAGTTATCACAGAGGCCATCAACACTTCCAGTTGAGGGTGTCTTAAACATCGTTCCAAAATCCATCAATTCGTCTGCGAGATAGGAACTGCAAGCAGCTTCATTGCCGTGGTTGAAGTAATTCGAGAAGGTCTCTTGTTTCCAGAATGGATACTTAGGTGCTGCGCACTGAGAAGCATATTTTCTATCGTATTTCACTTCAGTTTGCGAGTTCACAAAAAGTGTTCCATAGTATTCACCCTTCGGATTTTTGAAAGATATTCCCCCGGCGTAGGTTCCGTCATTGTAAAAGTGATCTTTTGAGCAGGCTCGAAGTGCCTGATCCATTGGTCTCAGAGTGTAGTACAATGGTGCGATCAAACTACTTCCTGCGGGACATGTAGCATTCGTATTCGAACTTAAATCTTCAACACTTTCGACAGCTTCTACGCACTTGTAACCTATGCATACTAGGTTGTAATTTGTATTGCAGTGGGAGTTAGAGAAGCAAGGGGCGTTCTTTCGACCTTTAAAAGTCCACTTTTGCTCTACAGAGTAAGAGGAATCGTCGAGAGCGTGTAGTCCAACTGAAGCCGAATTTGCATTAAAACCAGATAGACATGGACTCTGGTAGTCGTTCGGGTAGATGTAGGCATTGTAAATTTCATTAGCAATATCTCCTGCGTCCCGTGTCATATCACACCTTCCAAGGGTCATGTTGTAGTATTGGAGAACCGTCAGAGTTTGTGCAAGACTTGCTACAGATAGTTCGTTGTTCGAAGAAGAAAGTTCCCGCTCCAAAAGGAGCTCTACCGAAGAGAGCTTGCTCAGTACTTCTTTAATTCCCAATCCAACATTGGCAAGCAGAGTCATGATGATCCTAGATGCCTTGGTGTTGTCTTTGTTTACCATCGCTGTGTACGCTTCAAAACATTCTATTTTAACATTGAAATCAATCGTTTCTAGAACATCCATCAGGGTGGCACTGCTGTACCAATATTCGAAGAGTTCAGCCTCAAATCCATTCTCTGGATCTTGTCCACAAAGTAGAGCGAATGCCTCAGCCGAATACTGGCTCAAGGGAGCGCTCTTAAATTCAAAGTCATCGTTAGAGGGACCAGCACGAAAAATTGGCAGAACGACAGCTGGATTCAACACCCCGTTGTTGTTATTAATAATCTTCTGGCTAAATTCTGATTCGATCCCAGCATTTACCATTGTCAGTGAAATACTTGTTTCATCACTAACAGAAATCTCAATGTAACGAACTGACTTTGGAATGTTAATGATGTCGATCGTTGCAGGAGTCAACCGAAGCTTCTTATATTCGCTCGTTTGACTAGTACAATCCTGAATAAAAGTGCGATAAAGCTTATTATTCGTTCCTGCGTCCTGAACTTTCTTTCCTGTTCCTTGCGAATCGAATGCTGAGACAACCAAATTGTTAGTGTTCTTTCTTCGATAGGCTGTCCTTGAATAAGGGTATGGGGAGGAGGAGTTATGAACGGGGGTGCTGACTGATGAGTATCTAATACATGAGACCTGGTTTTTATGCTCCTCACTTCTTTCACACCCCGATTTCTTCCAACATTCGTCATAGCAAGAAACGCCTCCAAAGGGGAAGTACTCACGAGCATAAAGCTCCGCGGAGTTATCGAAGAAATCACACACCGTAGAGTAAGGTGTCAATTGAACAGCAATGCAAGTACTTGGATTGTCTTCGATGCAGGTATTCTGACAAAGTGTCATTGTTGCGTTACTTGTATCAGCCATCACAGATTCCAAGGTTTTATCTGCAAACCATGTTCCACCATTTGGAACAACGTCCGAGGATGAAGTGTCAAAGGAAGAAAATTGTCCCAAGTTACTTTTGACCCAGCTAGATCTTCGCTGAACACAGCACGGGCTTTCCAAGCCAGAATCTCCGCAAACATTGTTTTCGTTGTAAGTCAAATTATAGTTTGGTAAATGGCAATATTTACCAGGTTCTAAGATTTCGCCTTGGACAACAACAAAGTCAGCATCCTTACTGTGGTACAGGTATTTACCTTCTTCATCAAGGAGCTTGATGTAATTGATATCTATAGGGGTTTCACTGTTCAGGTTCCTGATTCGGATTCTGAAATCTTTTCCTTTTGTGTAAGAAGAAGAGACTAGAGAAGAAACTTCCGGTGTCAGGGTTGTGACGCTCGTGGACTTGAATCTAGCCTCATAGGCTGGAAAGTACTGAAAATCAGCATTCGCGGAGGTATAATAGTATGTACTGTAAAATTGTACGCCCTTCATACATGTTTCTGTTCTTGTCTTTATTTTGAGGTAATTATTATTGATAGTCATGGCATGGCACATGTATTGTTGGTTATTTGTCTCAATTGTAGAAACACCTGCACAACCGCTATAGCTCGGGTGATAGAACATGGCATCGAATGGACAATATCTTACTTCAACGCCAGCTTCGACGTAGATATAATCTTCAGGGCAAATATCCTGGGGGTCATTTGAAATGATAGCACCCAAATGCGCACTTTCATGCAAAACGAGACTTCCTGTTTTTACACGAAAGATCTTAGTCTCCGTGTAAAATTGTGTGTATGCGTTAGATAGCGCATTATTGATTGAGACATCTGTGTTGATGTAATAGATAGGTTGATTCATCACAAAAAGGTGTGAAAGCCCGCCCAAGCTGTAGGTTGCAATCGAGGAACCACCATCTCCAATGAAAGAAGTGTCCGTAGCCCGTGACAAAAAGTAAGTATAAGCATCAAGGCCAAGACTCATTGAGTAAGCTGCCAACAGAGTAGTGTTAGAAACATACATGTCGTAGGAAGAACGAATGTACATGAGTGAGTCACTGTAAGGATACTGATTCTCAAAAGAGACGCTCGGAGAAAAAACACAGTTTTGTTCCTGAATTGAGTAACAATTGCACAAACTACGGCCCATAATATTGCACAACTGCCCACAGTACTCCTCAATGCCAGTACTGCTTTCTGTGTACTGAACGACTGAAATATCTGAAGAAGTCAATGGTTTGCACTGAAATCCTTCAACTACAACATAGAAGTCAACCATTTCATCAAGAGTGTCGTCGTTGACTGTTGTAGGTCTTTGAGTCGGTGCACGTGTAGGTCTCAAGGTTTCGGCAAGCTCGAAAGAAACTCGATGGAGAGTATCATCTTGCAGTATAATGAAAGTATCATCATCTGTCGAGAGAAGTTGAGCATGCTGATCGAAGATATCAAGATCTGCTGACAGAATTCTGACCATATCAGTTGTCTTGTTAAAGTTACCTATTAGCAATGCACCTCCGTCGTCACCAGATTCGTCATGGAAGAAAAAGGCGTGATGAGGATGTGCTGTGTAGTGCGGGAATAGAGTTACTGACGCAGAATTTTGTGTTACTCGGTATCGCCCAACACCTGCGTCACCAGGATAGTGGACTAAAACCATCCCAGAATTACTATCTTTTGTCGCAACCTCTCCTGTCATTATTGATGCCTGAAACCCATGGGAACTTTCGAGCTTCCAAACCTCCATTTTAGAATTCTCAGCTCCTGAAACACCATAGTTATAAAGTGTATCATAGGTAAAGTAAACAGTCCCGTTTCCAACGCTCAATATGTTGACAAATGCCGAAGGTACCAGCTTGTACTGGCTAGAAACTGTTACATGTTCTGGGTAGTAGGTATTTCCAGTAAAAGGTCCTGAGATTTTGATGATCCTAGTGTACACATGATTTGATAGAATTACACTTCTAAGAAAGCTCGTATTGTAGGTACTATACTGATTCAGATCGTCATCAACCCATGGTAAGATTTCGACACCTTCTGACCCCTTGCCACTGAATACAAACAAAGATCCTGCATCGAGAAAGGAATGTACTAAGGCAAATTCACTCTCTTGACTAATAGAAATCACATAAGGGCCAATTGCCATCAAAGTGTTATCCTCATTGAATGAGACGATTGATTTGGTCATAAACCATGGACTAGCTTTTCCCCATGAATATGAGGAGGAGTCTTCGAAGAACTTTGAATACCAGGAAAGAGCTCGTTTCTGGCTCCTATCGCAAGTAACCCATTCAAGAGACCCTTGGTTTGAAGTTTTTAGCTGACGCCGCCTAGAGTTGTAATACTCGTCGTAATTAGTAAGAGTGCTTGCATTTAGTATTGTCTTCAATTTACCTGTATTGTAAAAAATATATGTGTTCTCTTCAAGAACATCTGTTACATTTAAACTTCTAACAGCGAAGTACGTTTTTGAGGAGCCTACTATCGCCCAGGTTGAGAACTTATCAAATTCATAAAGACTTGAACTCTCAACGAAAGAGGTACTCTTATGAGTAACAACAGGACTACATTTGAACTTTGCAGGTGTTTCAGGTGAACTGCTTTGGCAAAACATGTTTATGGGACATCCATCAGTCAAGCATGACGAGACTTCCGATGATCTTCCAGAAAGTGTGATAGATGTTGGTACTGGGGTTGTTGGTGCTTGTGTCGTAGGGCTAGGTGTCGGGGAATTTGTTTCTATCTTAACTCGTGCGACACATACACCATCGTAGCCCGCAGGAAGGTTTCCTGGGTCACCGCTCGTGACGCAAATGAAACCATCCTTACAAACATCAGGGATTAGTACGGTTTGTTCTGAAACACAGAACTCTCCTGCTCCTACATAATTAGCTGGCTGATAAGTTGGCTTCTTGGTAGGACTCGCTGTAGTTGGTCGCTTCGTCGGCTGCTTCGTCGGTGATTTAGTTGGACTTTTTGTTGGAGGACGCATGCAGCGGCCATCGTAAGGAGACATTTCATCGGAAGAACCTAATTGAGTGCATATCAAATCGTCACTGCAGACTGTGTATTTGTAGTTTGTCGAGTCAGATAATGAATATTGGACAGATTTTGTTGTTTCAAAATAGCAACCCTCGCCATAACTGACTTGCTCGTGACAAGTTTTCATTGCACCTTCAATTGCATTTGTACACTTCAAACCTTCCTGACACTTCATTTCAGCGTGATAGACACTGCCCTTGTAAGTGTAAGATGTAAGACCATCGTCGTATTCACCAAGACACAAGGAGCCCTTTCCGCGATAGTACGAATTCTTCGGCGGGTAATCAGCTGACCTTAGCTTACAAACACCGACAGTTTGACCCTCAGAACCAGGGTAATCCGTGACCTCTTGGCAAGTGTTCGTACTACTCTCACACAGTGTCATCGCATCGTCGGCAAAGCTTGTAGGAGTACATCGTTCTCCGAACTGTGCATTGGGTTGAAAGCATCTATAGCCTGACACCTTTGTAGTAAGCCTTGTAAGTTTGCATTCTAAGTCTTCTGTACATGGTCGTTTTTCATAAGTAGTTCCATCGCCGTTTGGCAAACAAGATTCCTTATGAGTTGCATAATACTTTTTAAAGTTGAGAGAGGCAAAGAGAGCTAGTTTAGAATAACAAAGACCATCGTAGGGTCCAATGTTATCGTGGTTTCTTCGACGGCAGAAATAACCATCGTTGCAAACATAACCTGCAACATTAGACCTAAAGGGATCTGTTTCTGGGTGGTCTTCAAATTGACATTTCTGACCGTTTTCTATGCGACATACACAGGCGCTATCTTCACAATCGATGCTATCTACTCTCGAATCGCTCGTTCTACACTTGTAGAGTGTCCAAAAACTAGTTCGTCCACATGTTCCTCCACATCCTCTGTACCCCACAAGTGAATGCACAGGTCTAATGCAAAGGAGAGTGCACAACGCACAAATTGTCAATAAAAGATTATTTTTAATACGTTTCATTTTGCTTTAATGGGGAGGGGAGAGCGAAAGGAAAAAAAAGAAAAAAAAGAAGAAGAAGCAGTATCACACTGCCCACCTAAAGAACGTGTGACAATGAACTTTCCTTTTCCCGCTTTACGTTTTATTACAATTAAAATCATTTTAGTAATATATATTTTAAAGTTGAATAATCAGATCATCTATTTGATGTCTCAAAGCCTGGCGCATACCAACAGGAGGAAAAAAGTAAGAATTTACCAAACTTTCTCCGCAATTTCGGATAAGGGCTTCGCGCACACTGTTCAATAAGAAGATTACATGCCTAGTTCGTCTACGAATAGATGAAAGACACATCTCCAGTTTATGAAAGGTTTTCTGATCAAGACTTTCAAGGCGGATGTTTTTGGTGAAATTGTAATCATGGTTGAGACGGCATGATGAGCAGCCAAAATTCCGAAGGTCCTCCGCAGTCAGAGTGTTGATATCAACCACCGGAATGTCCATGTCAACAAGGTTTAGTAAACGCTCACGCGACGACCTCATCAAGGAAACTTGCCAAAAGATCATTCTTGATAGCTGCTTTATCTCTATCTGCTGCTCGGGGTGAACGACAGTCAGGGACAAAAACTTGGATAAGATAACCTTGGAGAGGCATATAAAAGCTGGTTCCTCGACCGCAACATCTTTACTATCCGATTTTGGAAAGTCTGCGTTGATCTCATCAGCACGAACGAAGATTGGAATTTGATCCATGGTTGAGTTTCGTGTTTGGTATCAAACGAAAACATGACAGTTCCACTTTGACTTTTTTTTATATCTTCATATTTTAGCTTTTCAGGTAGAAGAATACTATGACTATTAGTAACAATAATAGTATCAAGAAACTGGCCAAAAAGAATCTTCTTGTTCATTTACTTATTCATTACTGTTAAAATAATAATAAAGGCTTTTGTTTTGAAAGTACAGGTTTAAAGGTTTTGGTATTATAAGCTCGGTAATAAGGGATATGTTTTCTTCCTTTATTTAATAGTAAATAGAGTTAACACTATACTGTACAATTTTAAAAAGAAAAAAAAGAAAAGAAAGAAGTGATTTGTCTTTTAAATATCATTCTTATCAAATTTATTCTCCGTTTTCTTCTTCCTCCAAAGCTGACGATTCTTGTCCAAATGAAAAATCAAGTTGGCGCGTTCTTCTCAATTTGGTCACAAGATCGTCGGACACTCCTAATCCTTTCCATTTCCTTTTCGTAGTAATACTCGTTTTACCAAAGAATCCCAGGATACTTTTCTGTTTGTCCTTCCCTCGCATAGTCACTGTCTCTATTTGCTGGTAATTATCCGGATTGAGTAGAGAAGAACATTCCTTTTCTCCGTAGACCAGCTTCAGAATAATGTGCATTGGGTTGTAAATGTAAAGACGAAAGTAATGTGACTTCGCCACGTTAAACTTTTCGAACCCCAGCTCCCTAACGATAGATGTGTCAGCAATAGCTTCAGCCATCGTTTTCTTATAATTTTTCTTTTTAAATTCTTCTACGATGTACTCAAACCTTTCCCCGACTGCTGGTGCGTCCATTTCACCAACGCGCATTACCATTCGTTGCCAGGCAAGAATGTGCGGTGGTGGAGTTTTCTTATAATCCTTTGGCCGCTTTCCAATTTTTTTTGTGATCGTAAAATCTTCGAGAGAAAGTTTGTTGCTGAAAAGATCAGAAATCATTGTGCGAACAGACTCTTTTGCTAGCTTCTTGTCTTTCACTACCAAGAGAAAATGGAAAAAAGGTTGCATTGTTCTTTTACACAAGAGTGCGCTATCTCTTTTGACCATTTGCAGACCAGCAGCATATACCTGCCCTTTGTTTGCATCAAACTCCATCTTCCACCCAACATAGCGTTTGGCAGTTACTTGGAGGAAAGGGTTGAAAACCTTTTCATATTCCATCACAAGGCATTCTAGATGTCCGAAGAGTTCATTTTTGATAGCACGGTCTAAAGTCTGCCCGTGTTTGATTGCAGTTTCATTTGAAATTCCAGGCATGAGAATGAAAATAGAATCTGTGTCACCGTAAATAACCTTTGCATCGAACGACTCATTAGTTAAGCGTCTGTAGTTAGCTTCTACGAAGTTTTTACTTTTAATAAGATTTTCTCTCCCTAGAAATGTAATACTGGAGGCTATGGGTACACACGGAACAGAGGCTGTTGGTGAGCCTGTAAGACCGTATATAGAATTCATTACGATCTTGACCGATCCTTGAACAGCATTCCATACTGCAGCTTCCATTGGATCTGTCGCCAGCTTCATTCTTTTCTTTGCATTATTCCGCTCAATTGAAAGTTCCTCCTCAATCCGGGGTAACAAGCCTCGCTGATACTCTGCTTTAACAAAAGAATATCCATTTCCGAAAGTCTGGAACCGTTCAGGAAACCTTTTGACAATGTCTTCATGTAATGCGAGAGTAGTATAATCCAGATTATATGAACGGATCAGCGACGGATAGAGTGAAGCAAAGTCAAGTACAACTACTGGAGATGTATAGTAGCCTTCCTCACAGGAAATGACTGTAGCGCCTTGATAACTTGGACTTGCAGGAAATTGTTTCTCGGTAAAGCATCTGATTAGGAATCCGTACCTCTGTGTATATTGCCTTATCTTGCACATCAAACGATGAACAAGACCACGGGTTAAGACCACCCGCATGCAAATTCCCTGGACTTTTGCCTGAGCTATCAAATCGAGCGTCATCAAACGCTTATCGTCAAGCTTTTTCAGTAAAACAGTATCTTGAAGACAGTAGGAGGCGATTCTTTCCCTGCCTTCGACACCTTCAAAGAGAGAAGGAATGAGCTTGTAGGCTAAATCCTCTTTATTGTCATCTCCCAAGAACTCAGCACAAACCGATTTAAGGGAATACGAGCGAAGACGGATCATAGCATTTGATTTGATTACTTCCATCTGGTCATACATCACTCGTCCAGGAAGATCGAAAGTCACCATTTCGATCGTTCCAAACTGTTTCGACTGCTTGAATCTTCTCTGGAAAGTTACTTTATGATCTCTGAGACGACTAAAACGAGCGGCTATGTTATCAATAGCGAGTACCTCCATCCTCCTCAAAATATAAGGCATATCAAACCTATTACTATTGTAACCAGTAAGAATATCTGCATCAAACTCTATAATTATTTGCGCGAATCGTAAAAGAAGTTGTTCTTCTGTCTCATACCATTCATATCCAGGTGTTTCTTTGAAACAAAGAACACCCTTATGAATTTCTTTGGATCCTTCCGCAAGGAGGTATGAAATTTGAATAATAGGGCATGTCTCGGGTGTCGGGAAAACATCAGCTTCAATTGAAAGACATTCTATATCATAGAATAAAACCCGCGGCTCATAAAATTCCTCACTTTCTGATAGTGTAATTGACTTTCCCTTTAATAGGAAGTCAGCGTAGGTAATTGTATTATTACGAAAACGATTACCTTTTACTTCAATAGTAGAGCAGCCCGTCAAACCATACTCAGTTAAAAACTTATTTGTAATGTCTGTTTTTGCTTCGTAAAAAATAAATTCGGGGAAATATTTAAAACTTTCTCCTTGTTCTTTGACTTCGCCATCATATTTTTTTCCAAGTCCTGTAAATAACATTTTTGTTACTTCAGGTGAGCAGGTGGTGATTTTCATAAAAACTTGGTCATCGGGTTGAAAACCATACATACTCTTTTTCCCATGGACAATCTCCTTAGAGATTATTAAAGGTTGTTTTTCAAGATCTGTTTTGATATCATTTCTGCGCTGCCGTTTAATGTACCACGTGTACCCATTTAATGCACTTGTAATTAAGTTAGGTGTAACCTTTTCAGTGATTTCAATGAAAAAGTAATCGAAAAATGGGATCGTAACGTAATAAGAGTTTCTATCTGCCTCCGCAGACCGTGCATGAATACCTATGCTACTAATACCATCGACTACTGCATATTCAACGTCAATGAGCGTTAGTTTAAAAGAACCCTCGCATTCTTCTAGAAGATCACTTCTTTGGAAGTTCCGTGAGTAGCGAGGAAACTCCGGACCACACGACGAAAGGAGCGCATCGCTTTTAGTAACTAGTTGCCTATAGGAGCTTCCCAGCTCAAACTCTAGTTCTTCCCACAAAGAAAATTCTAAATGTAGCTTCTCGGCGTATTTGTCTACTACTTGCTCGAGCTTTCGCACAACTGACTTTCCTCCAATCAAATTATACCGATGGGTTGATATAACATCTATAAGTAAGGGGTCTTTCGTTTGAAGTACTTGCTGCGGGGACTGCTGTGGGCGAGGAACTCCATTAGTAACAATTTTGTCAAACTTCTCCAAGACACTAAACCATTCTTGGACATATTCCAGATCTTGTTCTTCAACTAAATCATGATCAATTCTAGACCATACTCGATACTTATCGGCTAACAAGCGGAGTTGCTTGGTCAAAAAACTATTGTTGACGGTTGCCTTCATTTATCCTCAAATTCTAAATTTATATTCTAAAATAAGAATATAAAATAATATAAAATAAAATAAAATAAATTGACCCTTCCCGCTGATGATAATTAGTGTTTTTTTTTCCTTCTCTGATTGCTTGATTCAACTTTAATTGATGAACATAGCCTTTCAGGGTATGGTCAAAATCAATGAAAGTACTTTTGATTTAGTGATCCTCCATCTGGGATTATTTCCTTGACTGCAAAACCGAAAAGCTTGAAACCAAATCACAACAAAGCGCACAATGTTTGAACAAGAATCAACAGTTCTAGCCGATGTTGTTTTTTATGAGACCTTTTTCTTAAAAACTTTAGCTGTCCCTTCTCCAGTCGTAATTAATACACCGAATGGCGAGTATGTGACTGGTGTTGAAGTTTTTCGCCGTTCAAAAATGGGTGAGGTTTCTCCTTGCGAAAAATCTAAAGGCCATGTCTATTTTGAAATTTTTAATCTCCATAATAGCTACCAACCAACTAGACGCCGCAAGACAGAGAGGTCTTTCAAGTTCAAAGATGGTACTTCTCAATCAATTTATGACTTACAACAAGCTTCTTATATAAACGAAGATGGGGGTCGGTTCGTTTCGTTCGTCATATACCAACGAAATCGCGCAGCCGCTAGTGTTGAAAACGGAGAGTTTATTTTCCACTTTACAATGAGTACAGGCCAGGTCCTACAACTCACTTATAATTATTTTTACCCTGGTAGAAATAGTGGAATCAAACACCGGGAACTCCACGGCGAATTGATGCAGGCATTTAAGGATGTTTTGACGAATAGAAATGACTTAGTTTATACAATGTCTGCATTTTTTGTTAGATACCATCAAGAAGAGCAATTCATAAAGATGAGAGAGACGTCCTCTCACCACCGTGTCTCTATTGTTAAACGCAAAAAGAAACAAGAAGAATTGATTCGCATGTCCGAGATCATAAACAGCATGAACTCGAACAAAAGAGCAAAACAAATTCATGAAGACAATAGCGATGTGACATCCCAAATAAGTAGTTGTTCTACAAAGGTTTCTAATGATCAACAATCTGATGCTTCATTAGAAGGGGATGATGAGAATGATGCTCAAGAGATAGATGAAAGTTTAGATACTATATTATATCCGAAGTACTGTGTACTTGAACATGGTGCACCGTTTTATGTTATAGTTCCTAAACCTAGTGATGGCTGTAGCATTATCACGGCCTTCAGAACGTTACCGCCAGTTTTTGCTGAAGGAGATGAGGTGCTTAACCCCTCAATTACAGTACTTCCTAACACTGGTAATCCATTTAGTACGTTAGAGAGCTGTACATACTATGAAAAAACATTTCCTGCAATTTTCGAGGACTTTGTTGCAGAAGTAGACCAGTGCAAAAAAGTCGAAATGTTAGTTTTACCCTTTACATTATGTCTTGCTGGAGAATATACTATCAATTCTAGTGCTTCTATATCTTTTGAGTTTCAGGTAGGAGGAACTACTTGGTATAGAGTTAATGATATTACGTCCTACCCTGATCGGGACATCCTGCGTTATCAACTTTCAGCTATGTACTATATAGGAAAGAAACATTATCAAGAACATGTTTTTGATGACCTGGTTTGTATGGGGACGCAATTTGATAGAGACGCCTACAGTAGCAATTTTGAGTAACTTTTTTTTTAATAAAAAAAATAAAGTATTAAATATATTTCCGATTATATTATAAACAATATGGTGGGTATGAAATTCTTATTTATTATTTTTAAACAAATGAGAAAGCTATTTAAATGAAATGTTCTAATGTTCTTAGTTCGAGTAAGTTGGAGCTAAGTTGGTGCAGGATTTGAATTTCCTTTTATTTATTATTTTTAAACAAATGAGAAAACTATTTAAATGAAATGTTCTAATGTTCTTAGTTCGAGTAAGTTGGAGCTAAGTTGGTGCAGGATTTGAATTTCCTTTTATTTATTTTTTTAAACAAATGAAAAAGCTATTTAAATGAAATGTTCTAATGTTCATAGTTCGAGTAAGTTGGAGCTAAGTTGGTGCAGGATTTGATTTTCCTTTTATTTATTATTTTTAAACAAATGAAAAAGCTATTTAAATGAAATGTTCTAATGTTCTTAGTTCGAGTAAGTTGGAGCTAAGTTGGTGCAGGATTTGAATTTCCTTTTATTTATTATTTTTAAACAAATGAAAAAGCTATTTAAATGAAATGTTCTTATCTTAGTACCTGAGCATGTTGGAGCTAAGTTGGTGCAGGATATGATTATCCTTTTATTTTCAAACTACATGGATAAAGTATTTATACTTTTAATCCGGTTGTCTATACTTATAAAAGGGTGTTTAAACTGTGAATTAAGCACATTAAATCAATGTATAATGCGAAAAATTATTAGAAAAACCTTTTTTTATGACATTTTAAAATAAAAAGATCCTGGACCATGGTGAGCCAGAACTTAAACTGAGTAGAATGGGTCGGCGCAGTTGGCGAGTATCCTCAGAAATACTAGAATATAGATTTTATGTATTTAGTAGCGTACTCTATCACTTTACGGTCCTGCCAATAGATCATCCTATTATTCAGAGAGTAGGGGATATTCGTGAGTTCTGTTTAGAGATTGAACAGTTTATTTTCTCGAATGCTATAGATTTAAATCAATACAAAAGTAAAGAGTTCTTGGTATTTTGCCTTTGTAATTACAGACCTTTGAAAGAGATTTTCGATGACATACTTTCAGAACCCAAACAAAAGACAAGCCAGAATGACGAACCAGGATTGGAAGACGGACCCAGTGATGGTACTATACCGTAAAAGTACCTTCGAATCAATTCTTTTTATTCTAAAGGAAAAGGTAGAAAGAAGAATCCAGGAAAAAATCGAAGACGTCGTCACCTTAGCTCATGATCTGGAAGACCATGTTTTCTATCGAGCTAAAACCTTAGATGAGTATAAAGATCCTGAGTTTGTAGCGAGAATCAGTGTTCGTCATGAACAGTTCATCTCAATTATGAGAAAGGTTCACTGGGAGAAGCTTCAAACACCGAACACCTCGAACAGGAAAACCTAACCGCAGAATACTGTTTGCTATCAAGAATGAACGACTGTGAGTTTTCCCTAGAAGACCAGTTGCTTGTTTTCCGTCATCACCGCCGTCAGTTTTTAGAGTTCCTTCTAGTTGAGACTTTTCCTCACCTCAACGGAAACGATCGAAAAAAACTTGCTATAGAAATGGAGGAGTACACATTTGCAAAATCTAAAAGCATTGGCAACTATATCGATACAAGCTTCATTCTCAAGACCTGTCTTAAAAGTCCCGCATACGCCAAAGCCGCAGCGATGGAATTTTAAAAACAGTATAAATCTTTTTTAAAAAAGCTATCTTTACTTCTTGTTCAAAAACTACTTATCAATGTTTGACATCCCAAGTAACTTAACACACTTCTTTGTGGCTCTCCGAGACGCCCGTATCGCATCGTACCATTATATTTTAGTTCGTTTCTTACCTATCTTAGATGACACCGTCTTACATAATCTTTCTGTTGAAATAGAGAATCATGTAATCAGTAAAGCATCAAGTTTAGAGGAGTACGTTGACGAAGAGTTGACAAAGAAGGCATATGTAAGCTGTCCTGAATTACAAAATACTCTAAAACATTTTTTGCGTTGAAGAAAATATACATTCAACATTTGCGGACACATTGGCAAAATTACAATCAAATACCTAAATCCAAAACTAAGGATGACGAAAATGTATGTTGTCAAACGGTCAGGGAAGTCAGTTGAAGTTTCTTTTGACAAAGTAACTCAGCGTGTCAGCAAGTTATGTTTTGACCTGGATACTGATTATGTAGACCCTCATGTAGTGACTCAAAATGTTGCTCGTGGGATAGTTAAGGGGATGGCGACACAAGAAATCGACCATCTTGCTTCAGAAGAAGCTAGTCATTTAGCATTCATTCACCATGACTACAATCTTTTAGCCGGTAGGATTGCTGCAAGTAATCTGCAGAAAACGATCGGCAAAAGCTTTTCCGAAGTCATAGATTTTATGTACCACTCTGAAGGCTCACCAATATCCGAAGAACTGTATGCAGTTGTCATGGCAAATAGAGAAATCATTGATAGTGCAATTTGTCCCGAACTTGACTTGACCTACGATATTTTTGCTTTTAAAACTTTGTGTAAGAGTTATCTGTTGCGTATTAATGGTCAAATTATGGAGACGCCTCAGTACATGAACATGCGAGTTGCTCTTGGTGTTTGGGGTCAAAAGCATTTGGAAGATGCACTTCGTATGTACAAGAGAATAGCTACTAAAATGTACACTCCGGCAAGTCCGACGTTGTTCAACGCAGGTACGAAATGCCCACAGTTAGCCTCATGTTTCTTAATGGCCTTGAAAGAAGACTCTCTTGTCGGTATCATGGACACGCTGAAAGATGCTGCCCTAATTAGCAAACACGCGGGAGGGATTGGAGCTCACTTTCACCAGATTCGTTGTAGTGGTTCTGTTATTCATGGAACAAATGGAAAGAGTAATGGTTTGGTACCTTTCTTGCAAATGTTTAACAATATGACCAGAGCTGTCAATCAAGCTGGGCGAAGAAAAGGTGCTATGGCAGTTTATCTGGAACCCCATCATGGTGACTTTTATGACTTTATGCAGTTAAGGAGAAACAACGGTTCAGAAGAGTTCAGGACTCGTGATCTTTTTATTGCCTGTTGGCTAAGTGATTTGTTCATGGAAAGAGTCAAAAACCAAGAACAGTGGACATTTTTTAATCCCGATGTTGCTGCAGGCTTAGACGAGGTCTATGGTGACGAATATAAAGTCCTTTATGAACGTTATGAATCCGAAGGTTTGGGGGTTGTCAAGGTAATGCCCGCACAGACACTTTGGGTTGAACTGATGCGGACCATCAAGGAAACAGGAGGACCTTACTTGACCAATAAAGATGCAGTTAATCGGAAATCTAATCAGAAAAATGTCGGTGTCATTAAGTCTTCAAATCTGTGTAATGAAATAGTAGAGTATTCTTCCGCTGATGAAACAGCTGTCTGTACACTAAGTTCTATTATCTTACCATCCTTTGTCGATGAAGAAAAAAGTACATTTAATTTTGAGCTGTTAACTCAGGTGACTCGAGAAGTTGTTAGAAACCTAAATCGATCTATTGACATCATGTGGTATCCTGTTGAAAGTGCACGGAAATCTAACATGCGCCACCGGCCGCTGGGAATCGGTGTATCTGGACTGCATGACACTTTTATGTCTCTTGGGATGGCTTACGATGACCCAGCAGCTGTGCAGTTGAACAAGAAGATTTTTGAAACAATTTATAGAGCCGCTGTTATTGAATCCATTGAACTTGCAAAGGTTGATGGACCATACAGCTCTTTTATCGGCTCTCCTGCCTCGAAAGGTCTCTTTCAATTCGACATGTGGGACAATGTTCACCTTCATTATGATGATTGGGAAGACATTAGAAAAGACATGATGATGTACGGCCTAAGAAATTCTCTCTTAACGGCGCTCATGCCGACAGCATCATCCTCTAATATTGCTGGAGTATCAGAATCTTTTGAGCCGCGAACTTCTAACATTTATACTCGGAAAGTTATTGCAGGAGAATACATTCAAACAAATAAGTACATGATACGAGATTTAATTAAATGCGGTGTTTGGAACGAAGCGTTGGCTAATTTTATCTCTTCTCAGAATGGCTCGATTCAGAATATAGAAAGTATCCCTGAGGACATTCGGAGAAGATATCGAACCGTCTGGGAGTATAAAATGAGAGACTACATCAACATGAGCGCTGATAGAGCTCCCTTTATTTGCCAGACACAAAGTTTGAACTTGTACATGCAGGATGTAACAATTCCAAAACTTACAAGTATGTTTTTCTATGCTCATGGAAAAGGACTCAAAACTATGCTGTATTACTTGCGAACAAAGGCACAATCTGAGGCTGTCAAGTTCACTGCTGTTCCAAAACTGCAATTTGCTATGCAAAGTGTTAATGTAGAGTCCGTGTCAGATTCAGATTCAGAATCGGAAGGCGAGTGTCTGAGTTGTAGTGCATGAAGTCTGGATTTCTTTGCTTTAAGTAGAGTTGGATAGTCCAGGTCTTTGCAAACAGGTTACAGAACATAAAAACATATATGTACCTGAAAAGTGGACAATCTCTAGGTTCTAAGTAATAGAATTTTCAAATTTGGTATTATTTTTTTTGTTTCCGGTAACCTAAATCATGGATGGATATTATGACAATTCTCCAATAATCGCGAATCTATTCCGGGCACGAGATTTGATTGAACTTGGCGAGGACCTCGTTAATCGTCTCGATCCAAACAAGAGTAAAAAAACAAATTTGAAGAAACGGAACCATCAAGAGTTAGAACAAGAAACATTCGATTCAGCGTTTTTGGAAATTGCCAATGTACTCATCAAACAAGACACCTTTTCAACTCTAAGAACCCTTTGTGTTTCACAGTTTTATACGCTTGTCGCAATCAACACATCCTATAAATTTATTGATAAGATTGAATCAGCTATTATTGAATTCCGTTCGATAATTAAACAGGCAGAGACCTTCTTCAAATTCGGTAATTTACGCGACACTTTCTTATTTCTCTACACTAACCTCCCAGTTTTCCTAATGAAAATATCAGGCACAATACGTATGTTTTACTTGGATTGTACTTACCAAACCAAATCAAGTAATTGATCTCATGTCCACAATTCTCCAAGTTTATATTACGAAAAGAAAAGCTATTCTTCACCTTTAATTGTGTTTATAATTTATTAAAAGAAAAATAAATTAAAATCTCGGTTTAATATTGTGACAAGAGATAAAATAACAGCTCATTAATAAAATTATATTAATACCTTTTGTTTTCAATAATTAAATTAAAATACTATAATTTGTTTACAAGTACAGTTTCTCTTTAAAGACGAAAATATTCAGTGTGGCGTAAATACTATCTTCTTGTAATGCGAAGTTATTTCTTTTAAACGCGACTTACAAATAAATAACAATCGCTGTTTTTGTATAGGTATTTTTCCTATACTACACTTCATGTCTATGGATTTATTACCTGTTAACATCCGAACAACATGTTCATATGCCCTTTTTAAATATTTTATACTTGTGAAGTCTAGGTTTGATATTAATTTAGTTTTAAACCCGTAGTTAAATTCATTTAAAGTGCTCTCTTTAATATATGGCAACTGTAGAGGGAAAGAATGGTTGCTCAGCAGTTGGACAGTTGCACAATGCAAAATTATATGTCCATGCACCATTTTTGGCCACGATGATCGTACTTGAACCTCCCAAGCATACCTATATATATTTTCCCATTTCAAAGAGAATGATTTCAAAAATAGTGTTTTTCCTTGATGGTCGCCAGGAAGAAGAAGTTGACATGGATCATCCAATAAGTAGTAATCAACACTTGCAATATATGAAAATATTGATGGAGTGGATAGGTTATCACTTAATATGGTTTGAGGACAAGAAGAGTTTCCATAATACATTCGACAAACATCATATTTGTCTTTCGGATAATGGAATGAACATTATTTGTGACTTCAGCTCACTTTCTGAATTAGAACTGTTCCGTATCCATTGGAATAAAATAATGGACACTCAGCGCTTCCATTATGGAATAAGATAAATTACCGATCATCAATTATTTTTGTTTCCTCTTGGATACTTAAGAAGAACGCAAATATCATTTAAGGATGTTATTATTATTTTATTTATTTTAAAATAAATCTCTTTATTTAAAATGATAGTAAGGGGGGAAAGATAGAGAGGGAGCGACACTATTACACTTGTTTAATATCTATATATTTTTCCGTTGCTTTTTTCATTAAAAAGTTAAAAAACTCCCCAGACTGTCGATGATTATAAAGTCTTACAAGAGACAGATAACACCCGTGTCGATAACAGTCAAGTAAGTCGTTTCCGCTAGCAACATACGGGAGAAGTTCGCCTTTACTGTCAATGAAGGGAAGAAGGTTATACCACTCAGCCCATACAGTAATGAGGTCAGGATTGCTATTTCTAAGAGTCCCCATCGAGTGAATAAGTTCGGTCGAATTGTTGAAGTATTTTATTTCTCTTAAAATATCATAAAGAAATTCTCGGATGGCGTTTTTTATAAAGAACTTGCATCCCTTTATAACATGAATATTTGTAGGATCATCTTTTGAGATTGGGCAACAAACTCCCAATGTCGGTACTTCATTCTTTAAAGGCGTGGCGACGATAACCCCAACAAGAAGCGGAGCGCCGTTGATAATTTCCATGTACTGATAACTTGTAAGGTGCGATTCGACCCATTTAAAATCGAGATCAGTTCCCTTTGAATCTATGTAGGCTAAGTATATGTTCTCTGGATTGGGCAAACATTCTTCAGCAAATGTGATATCTTCTAGAATTTTCTGTGTAGCTATACTACGAAGCTCTTTTATTTTATCTACTTCTAGATCAGCCATATCATCGCGGTCAGTAAAAGGGACCAGAAAGATATTAGGTCGAAACATAACTTTCGTTTCTGTTGATTTGGTTCTGCCCTTGACAGGTGGAACATTCAAAGAATGAATTTGTTCCTCATCTTTTATAGGACAAATACTACAGAAAAATGAAAGAAGTGTTGATGCCCAACACATTGATAGCATAAAAAGACAAAGGCCTTGTTAATACTTTTCCTGCAAATCGTTTTTATAAGATAGAGTATTTGTTTTTGGAAGAACCAGAGTGATGACACCAATTCTTGATAATGAAGATTCCGCAGATCGTTTCACGATCCTCCCAATTCTTAACCCTGATATTTGGGATCTCTACAAAAAGGCAGTCGCGGCAACTTGGTTTGTCAATGAGATCACCCTACAGGATGACGTCATTGTGTGGAACGACGATTCGAAACTTAGTGATGCAGACCGTCACTTTATAACTACTGTACTCTCTTTTTTTGCTGGAGCTGATAAGTTAGTTGCTGATAATATTAATACTTCTTTTATTCATGAAGTTAAAATGATGGAAGCTGAATTCTTTTATGATCACCAATGTTTGATCGAGCGCTTTCATGCAGAGGTCTATGCTAACCTCATCGCAACATATATTCAGGATGCTGATGAGCGAACTCGGCTCTTCCAATCGCTAAAAACCATTCCAGTTGTGAAGCGCAAGGGAGAATACGCTGCTAAGTATGCAAACGCAGAGACATCTTCTTTTCCTGAAAGGCTAATTGCTTTCGCTATTTTTGAAGGTGTTTATTTTTCTGCTTCTTTTGCAAGCATTTTTTATTACAAAAAGAAAGGGCTTCTAGATGGAATGTGTACTTCGAACGACTTTATTTCGAGGGACGAGGCTCTACACTGCATGTTCGCTTGTGCACTTTATAAACACGTGATCGACAAGCTACCTGTAGAGCGAGTTCACGAGATGTATAGGGAAGCAGTAGAAATTGAATCTGAGTTCGTCAGAGAAGCTCTGAAGACAGACCTGGTCGGGATGAGTGCAGACCAAATGTGTCAATATGTTCAATTCACCGCTGACTTTTGGCTCAATGAGTTAGGCTATCCTTCAATTTATAATGTTAAGAACCCTTTTAACTGGATGCATCTCATTTCAATGGAGAGCAAAATTAATTTCTTTGAGAAGCGTGTCACTGATTATGCAATGGGTGGGTCACAGAGAACCGAGGATAATTGCTATGGAGAGGATCAAGACTTCTAATATATAATTGATATTATAAGTGTGGAAAATAGTTTAGACTTTGAAAAGATAAGACAATGTACATTTCCTTGACTCTTTCTGATGTAATTGAGCGGGAGAAGGGGCTTGAGCTTAGACATCGGGGCGATGCTAGTTACTTGACAAACTTGAAAGACCCCGAGTTTTTATCGGTTTACACGCCATTCTTTCATCGTGTTGGGAAGAATGGAAGAGATCGGGAAGCACTCGGACTTGCGAAGCACGAAGATGGCTTTTACTTTTTATTCAAGGAACCTCTTGAACATGAGACAGTTCTCTCATGTCTGCCTATTTCTAAAACACGTCCTGGTGACCTCTATAACTTTGTCATTACAGTCTGGGGCGATGATGCACAAAACGCTGACTCGGTCAGGCTACATCTTGTGAAAGTCAATGAGTTTTCTGAACTGGCATCACAACATCTTATTCTGTTGGGCAGGGCACTAAAGAGCTTTGAAGGTATTGATGCTCGAAATCACTACTTCATGAGCGCTGGAGAGCTTCTCTGTTTAGATAACGGAGTTTGGCAATTTAATCAACATTCAGAAAGTTTTATGACCCCTAGGGAAAAGCTCCATTTTGGTACAGACCCTCGACTTACAGAGCGAGTACTCTGTGCCAAAAATCCACTTCACACCTTCTCTTATACCTCAATGTCACTGTCGAAAAGTCACGAGCCAGAGTTTCAATTTGTCGACGTTCTTGCTAAAATCCCAATGAGGAATCCAGTCTTTATTATCGCAAAGACTTCACGGCAGCGAACATATTCTTACCAGCAAGCACTGTTAATTATTCGATCTTTCAAGCTTCGGAAACGTCATCAGACTGTTTCAGTTCTAGAAACAGAGTCAGGGAAACTTTCCGAAGTAGGACTCATCACAAATGACTTGAAAGTAGCAACTGCATGTCTCCAGTCACCGATGCTGGAACGGTTCACGCAAAATCGTAAGATGAATTATGACAACACTCATTTAGAAATGTATGACTATTTTCATCTCACTGGTTCAACGCTAAATGGCCACTACCTTGTAAAGAAGCACTTTGATGTTCCATTTTTCGGATGTTACGATTACGAAGTCACTGACGAGGTAGATCGGGTGTGTTTCATGAGAGTTCGGAGTATCGCAACGATGGACATGATCCCAACTCCTTTGCCTTGCAACTTTCTACTACCAGGTCACTTTGCCTGTGTAGATATAGAACAACGAGTTGCACCTTTGCTTCCTAATATTAATCTAGGAATCCGTCGTAAGCACTTTTCAGAGTTCAAAGATGAATACTTTGCATTATTTGCTCACCAACATCAATGGGGAAGATCCATGAATCTTCACAACCCATATGCTTACCAATACAATCACACCTCAAATACAATCACCATTAGAGAAGTCGAGGATATACAACGCACTGATGAACGCTGGTACGGGTTAAGCGACTCATTTTCTATTGAACAGCAACTTTTAGGACTTTGGTCTTTACTTTACTGGTTTATTTCAGATGACTCACCTTTTGAAATTTTATCTGAAAATACTTATAAAATTGAATGGTTTCACAACCAATTCAACAAAGACATAGATGCACAAAGTAACCCTGAACAGTACTTCTTACATTGCTTACTAGGCGACATTTTGACTCCATGTACTAAAACAGTACAAGAAAAAATAGATAGCATTCAGGACAAATACTTCCAAACAAAAATATGATAAATTACTTTTTTGAGTTAATTCTGTGTATTTTTCTCTCATCAAACATAACTTTTGTGTGGTCATAAGAGGGTATATTTTCTAGAAGTAGAGGTGATGGACGTTTATCACGGAAGGTCTGTTTCGTTACTTTCCTGGGCCGTTTATGTTCACTTACATGACTTGATTGAGGTATTAAAGGTGGTAGCTGCATTTCTTTTGTGTAAATAAAGCTACCTATCATCGCTCGCACAAGATGTCTCTCAAAGCACTTCAAAAAGTTATGCAATAAACCAATATCAAGACTAATTCTATCAACTTCATCCGATGGTAATATATCGCGGTTAGCTGTCAGAAGTTTTAAAAGATTAATTGGAGAAGAATACAACCCGAAGATAGCATTTTCAAGAATTATATTTTGTACAATTGAATTTGGATTTTTTAATCGTTTAATTAAGTTGTCGAGGATCGGTTTTATTATCCGTCTCGCTCTTCTTATAACTATCCTTTCTTCAAGAGAATTTTTAGGAATCCAAATTTCATTAGTTTTAAACTGTTGGAGGCGTTGTCTCGCTTGCAGAATGTCAAACATTTTTTTTTCGGATTTAGAGAAGACTTCTACTATTGCAACGATTGGTTTTCTATGATGTCATCAAGCTAGTTTTTTTTTTTCAAAAACCGGTAGGGATTCATTTAGACAGCTTCCTGCGTTATAAATCCCCTTACCATATTTAGAATATAATGCACCTAAAAGAATCACTGAAGCAAAAATGCCTGAAGTTTTTGCTATAGTGTTAAAGTGTAACTCTTTGTAAAGAGTGTCATTTACAACCTCAACTGCAGTGTGTAATACAACTGACAATTTTAACCGACGACCTGCTTCAATACAAATAGAAGTGTGTCTACCGATTTCTCTATGATCTACTTGATTACAGAAGGAATTTTGCAAATAAAGATCTTCTATTCTCTCCATTTGCAATCTCTTATATGTGGCAATTGTAAACAGGATTCTATTTAGGAAGAGAACGAATAGGACAAATTTAAAAAACAAAATGACTGGTTGAGAGGCTGTAGTCTGCATTTTTTTTGTGCTTATAATTATCTACTCTTATTTAATTCTCTTATGTTTAAAATATCTGGATAAATATTTTTTTATTATTAATGTGTAATTATATCCTAGTCTTATTTTCTTTATTTAAAAATTATATATTTGTTTTTTCAGAAAAAGAGAAATACCAATTAAATGTTACTTGGTATGCATTGCATGAGCAAAACTTAAAAAGCCTGACTTTGTGTTCATAATGGAAGGACTATTAGTTCCTGTTATAAGCTCATATGATGAAATGAACTTATCTTTCAAAACACTTATTAAAATTGAAAGTATAACAAACAATAAAACGACAAGTAACTGAACGAACTGGAATACACCATCGTCAATAAGTTTTAGAATCATATTGTTTGCCTGAAGCGCGAGGATGAACATAATTGCTCCTTGAAAAGTCTCTAACACCCGAAATGTGAAACGATATGAGAAAAGCCCACACCAAGTCATACAGTTTGCACAAAAACGATCACAAATCTGCATATCAGCTTCGACATCTTCAAAACTTTGCATTGTTTTCTTTTGTTGATACCTATTTTTTTTCCTTCACTCATATATAATTTTGATTAGTCTCAAAATATAATTATTGTAGGAGACTATGACCAGGAGAGCTCCCCCTCGAGGTTTAAATACAGGTAAACAAAGAACAAAGAATAGAAAAGAAAAGAAAAGAAAAGAAAAACAATATGACACGAAACAAGTTCCTACAATTTTAGAAGAGATCACTGTTGGCGGGGAACAAAGGTTTGTTGAAATCACTGTCGCTGCAAACGATCACAATCTCGAAAAGGCGGCATTGCAAAAGACTCTAAAATGCTGCATCCAATAAAGTTTTCTTTTCATTTTAAACCATTTTATACGATCTGTTATTAATACCAGAAATGAATAAACTTTTCTCCATTACAATAAATAAATATTTTATTTTACTTTTCTATTTTATTTTATTTATTTTTTTAATTAAAAAAAAATATATAAAAATATAAAGGTTTAATTACACTGGACAAACACATTCTTTCTCTATTTGACATCTCTTACCGTAATAAGGAAATAAGCAATTACAATAAGCAGCGTCTGATTCTTTAGTTCCACCATTCAAACACGTCACTAAGGTCTCACACCGGACTCCCCAGTAATCTGTACTAGTACATGCGCAAATCCCTGATTCTGGATTACAAGTTCCGCGGCCATTGCAATCTGTGTTTGCACAGAGATCGATGTCTGAAGTTTCAATGTCATCATCATCTAAACCTGTATTATTATAGACAATCTCTGTTACATTTTTCAATTTTTCAGCGATTGTAAGAATCTCGTCCGCAGTAGAATCTTCAATTGGGTTTCCATTCTCATCAGTTTCCTCCTTCACAAAAACTTCAATTGCAATGGAGGAATCGCCAGGAATGATTGTGACTTCAGATGTATCAATTCCTAGCATATTTGATAAGGCGAGTTCAAAAGCCGAACCATCTGAAAAGTCAAGATTTTGATCACCATCTAAAAGTAATTTATAGGCTTCAGCGTTAATCTCATACATAAATTTGACAGAGATTGAACTAGAAGACTGCAATGCACGTCTGGTGTTTCTTTCATAAGAAATTGTAGTATTACACAATGAACCATAGTCCCAGGGACATAGTAGACTATTAATATATTCTTGAAGAAGAAGTGTGGCTCTTTCAGCGTCTATATCACGGTCTAGCATGATAGCGTCTAAGAGGCTACTCGTTAAACTCGCACTTTCAGATCCATAAAGTAAGACTTCAACGTCAGAACTATTTGATTTGATCATCGCGGACAGCATTTCGGAGGCGTGCCGGATCAGTTCAACGTTAGGATTTGAGACAGTTGTTTGAAACGTTCCTATTTTTGACGCTCTTAATCTTGCCTTTTTGATTCGAAATTCACATTCAGTTTCCGTTTCACAAGTACCTCCTTCATAACGATCTTCACATAGTCCAGTGGCATTGTTACAAAAGGCTAATCTACCCGCAAACATGTATGGTACGCAGTCTAAGTGTTTTGAGCACGTCGGAGCTTCAACACATATACCAGAGTCTAATGCGGAACAAATCTCACCGTTGTTACAGTTAGTTGATTTCCCATAACAGTAGTGGGGTGGTTTGACAGGTACTTTTAAAATAGCTCCAGACTTAGTATAGGTATCAATTGACAAAAGTGGTTGACCAAAGATTATGTTATGTTCATCGATGAGGATAGGATTTTTCTGAAGATTTACTTGTAAAGATTGACCTGCAATTTCCTTAACAGAATTGAACCATGAGTTATTTTGGAAGTTCCAAGTGTTATTGGAAGGATCGTAGGTGAAAAGTGTTAGACGAGCTTCAGGTAGATATTCTCCTGCAAGGAGATAGTCTGATGATGCCGCGGCCACTTTTCCGAAGAATTTATTAGTTGCTATTGGTTCTAAAACACTGCGAATGGTCTGAATATATTGAAACCCAGCTTCAGTCCTTTCTAAATAAAAGATAGCCCCAGTGTTGGAATAAGTATCTGTAGAGGACTTGAATGAGTCCGAAACAATAAAGACACGACGACCTCCAGGTACAAATACAACGTCACTAATAATCATAAAATCATTGTAGTTAAGCATTTCTGGTGTATAGTCAAACTCATGAACAGTATCAAAGTCCCATAGTTCTGTCATCTCGTCACGTAGTATGTACTGAAATTTCGTTCGAACATATTGAGATGAGAAAATAACTTCATTATCCCCTGCATTAAGAAAATATATTTTATTAGGACTTTCAAAGACAATTCGATTGAAGACAAAGTCTTTCGTAGGATCCTCTCTTGTATATAGATAAATTGGGTATGTGTATGTTCCATGCTCTGAAGTCCAAATGTTTTCTCCATCAGTTGGCATATTTAAACGGTTACTATAAACTAGAAGATGTTTCTCGTCTATCAGTGAAAACAATTGTCCAAAGTATGCAAACGGCCGTGGACTTTCTTCTATGATACGTTGCTTTTGCTCAAATAGACCTGTAGTATAGTTCAAATGATAAATATCAACAGCACCAGCTTGACTGTTTCCGTTGTACAAATAAGAATGTACTGTATCCAAGTATATCAAATTAGTACCAAATTTATATGTTTCTGAGAAGCCACATTTATAGTCACCTCTTTGTGACCAGAACGAAAGGAACGATAAGTCCTTATTTGGATAGTAAGTATTTTGTAAAGTATCACATGTGATTTTGACAGTTTGATAATTTGTTCCCCCAGTGTTGCTAAGAACTCGACTTCCTCCAACTGTACCACAATTTTTGCAACTATACCATCCATTTTCATCAGATCCTTCAATTGTACCAGCATTATAACCTTCATAAGAAACAATAAGTGTCCCATTGATAAATTGAGATAGTCGGCCATATCCTGAGCTACTAAAGTGGTTATCGGGGATTAGACTTTGTGTGAAGGTATAGTTTATTTGAGTCTGTGTTCCTACGGAAAACTAATAAAACTACCTATAACTGCGTTAGTGATTTGCTTGTTTTTGTAACCAGGACCATTACTGTCAAATGCATGGACGAAGAGCCATTCATCTCTGTCGGAAGAGACAGAAAATCCCATTTGAAATGAAGTTTCTGATAGTTCTTCTGGGACTCCAAGGAGTGTCGCGTTATCAAGTTCATAGATTAATGTCGCATGAGTCAAATGTGTTAACAAGAGTGCAGCTAAACAAAAAAGAACCTTCATGTGAGAAAGGGGATAATACTCTAGTACTAGAATTGAGATGCCTTTTTTATTTATGTATTTCATAAAGCCCATGTTGCTGATTTTTTGAAGTTGAAGGGAACGAAGACCCCTTTTATAATATAGAAAAGGATGGAACAAAAAGGAATCTTTGGTAAAATCTTTTTTTCTTCTTCTGTGATATCTTATTAATATTGATTACTATGATTACTTAGTCATGATGGTTAGCAAGAACAGTCAAGAGTCTTACCGCATTGCGTTCCATAATATGGGTACTCGCAAATACAATAAGCTGTCGAATTTGATTTAACTCCACCATTAAGACATGTGACAGTACTTTCACAATTGACACCCCAATACTCTGAACTATCACAAGTACACTTCCCAGTGGTTTGATCACAAGTTCCTCTATTGTTACAGTCTCTGTTTTCACAGTAGTCTACTGTCCCTGTTCCAAGTTCATCGTCATCGACACCTAATTCAGTCGCCACAAGTGTGGTAATTGACGTTAGCTTGGAACCAATCGATTGAATCGCAGACAACTTCTCGTCAATTTTTGGATCATCTTCCGTGTTAGACTCTGATGAAACAACATAGACGATCTCGATATTTCCGTTGGTAGCATAAATAGTGATATCATCAGTAGTAAGGTTCAATTGTGCCGCGAGAGCCTCTTCGAATTCTGAGCCGTCAGAGAAAGAAAACCCGAGTTAACAAGCTCAGAAAATGTACTGGCATCAAGTGAATATGTTACTGAAACTTCAATTGAACCGGAGCTTTGGAGGTCGCGGTGACCATCAGGTGACTCCCTAATAGTCCTGCAAGATTCTACGCGTTTCATCATCAAATTGAAACTCGCACATATCACTATAAATGTTACAAACGAGCTCTTTAATGCAGCACCGAGAAGCTCTTCGTCTCCACCAAGACTATAAATTAAATCTGCGTCAAGAGTGACTGATTCTGAACCATCAATAAAGACTGTCAAAATTAGCCCCTGTTTTTAGAGTCTCATTCGTTTGACTTTTAACAAGCTCGTTTACGATCGTTTGTGTTGCCGTTTTAATTTTCGTTGCATTACTACTCTTCAATGAACTGGGAGACCCTGTCCAAGAGACTTTGCAAATGTTTGTTGACGCTCTATCTTAGTTTCACATTCTGACTCCTTTGAACATGTTCCCTCATATTTATCTTCACCATAGCATAGTATTGAAATTGCAGATTGGAAGACGGGCCGGATTGGATCTTGGCCTTACAGTCCAAATGTTTGCTGCACTCTGGAACATTTGTACACATAAGGTATTCTTCGTTGCAAAAGACCTTGGACGTAAAGGTAGGTTGCTGCGGCTTCTTTGCAGGTGTCGTGATCGCCACTGGTGGCAAAACACATCCGGACCCTCTAAAGGACATGAGTAGTCATGAAGAGCATCAATTGTCTTTGGAGGATTAAACATTGCTGCAATAAACACCTGTCAAACTCTTAAAGTAATTACTAGTATGATCACCGAAAGTTTTCAGTTCAACCATCCTTCGTTCTAGCAAACAGTGCCTTTCTTCCCAAATGGCAGTAACTCCTGTAATATTTTGGATCTTAATCGGGGTTGTATAAATTGCATTTGAGTTCGTGCTATCTCCATCTAAGACACCATTATTGTTTCTGCCCCAGCAATAAACGTCCCCTGAATTTTGTTTGACTCCGCAGGTGAAGTCGTTTGTAAGCACGACTAATTTGTTATCATTTCCCATACCTTCAATAACCTTTCCAGTGTAATCTGCTGTTCCAACAGCGGATGGGTCAATTTGTCCGTAAGTGTTCGTGTTACCAGCACAAACGATCTGCCCTTCCATATTGACTACACAGCTGTTAAAGTTTGAGGGGCTGCTAAAGTCACTAATTTTTGCAAATTTACCTGTACAATTTGTGACTACAGAATTTGTACTTCATGGCAGAATCCGTAAGTTCTTCCAGCACATGCAACTTGATTGTCTTCGTACATATAGCAAACGGCATTTGGTCCAGCAGGGAATATCCGTTTAATTACTCGGTCACCTAGATCTTGAACAGTAAACATACTTTGTATAGCATCACTTCCTCCGGTTCCAAAGATATTGTCGTTGTTTTTACCCATGACTTTCACGGTTCGGTTGTCATTGCTCAAGAAGAAGGTAGCTGAGTCTGTAACAACGACATCTTTATAGCCTTGTCCGGGACTTTCAATGTTAACTTTCGTTGGGTAAGCAAGTATCGATGAAGATCCACTGTTCTTGTTACCCAAACTGCCGTAAGTACCAGTTCCCCAACACCAAACAGAGTCATCTGTTGGATCAATTAAACATGCGTGGTTATTTCCCAGGGATAACTTGCTTACTGCACGTGGACCGTAGTCCAGGCTTGAGATCAAATCATACAATTCAATAGTACCACTCTTTTGACCATTTCCCGTTAGATACTTGCCATAGTAATCCGTTCCGAACATCCAGACCTGGTTGAGATCCGTGTTGACAATAGCACCCATGAAGTAATTGAACTGTCCTTCTGTTGAACAAGAATGACCTGGGTAGGTGCTTCTGTTGGAATTTGAGTCGGTGCCATTGACGGAGCAAACTTTGGTGAGCAATAGGCTTCTTCAATTACTTGCTGAGTCTTCACAGTCGTTCCCAA